>JAVJIF010017804.1:0-134975 GCA_038442645.1 Agave tequilana | reverse complement strand
GTCTTTGTTTCCATCCCAAAAATATGTAAGTGTAAAGTGCATACTATCTAAGGGAAAAAAATTCAAGATAAAATTATCTCTCCAATTTATCTTACTTGCCTATAATCTTAATAAGAATCCATTATTTCAACTAGGTTTAAGATGTCATAATTAAGGCTTCCTTAATTTCTAAGATCATCTTAATTTTCTTAGAATAAGTCAAAACTTTGTCTCTTATTTCAAAAAGTTTTTAAAGAAAGAAAAATCCTGTACAAAAAGAAATTTTTTAAAAGTATCCAAAAAGAAGTGTAAAAGAAAGAAATCAAAAGGGAAAATTTTTAAAAGTATCCTAAAAGAAGTGTAAAAGAAAGACTCCTAAAAGAAGTGTAAGGAAAGAGAATCTAAAAACTCTACGTAGTAAACCCTCCCACACCTTATCTCATGCATTGTCCTCAAGTCATCGCGATTTTATGTATACATGAAACAATAAAGAAGGAAGGAAAAATCACCTCAAGGTAGTGGTTACGGTGGTGGTCTGATTGGTCTACGAAAGGCGGCCCATCCAATTTGCGTGGAGTTCGGAGGTACTCACCAGAGAGCTCAAAATACAACCCATTATTATGATGTATATATTTATAATTTTTATTATGAATTTTACCCCATCTAATTTACAAATTTTTAAATAATTTCTAAGTCATATTTATCAAGACCTTTGTCCCAAAATGGAGTACAAAAAAATGGAATGTTGATTGGACTCAGGAAGTACATGAACTAAGACCGACTCAGAAAAGTGACTGGAGTTAAGGAAAGGTTTAGGAGTCGAGATTGATGCAGGAAGTGGGTCCAAATCAAGAAGTTGAAATTCAAGCCATATTCATTTTCCCATAACGGAATGTGACTTTCTATGATTAGTGATTCAAGTTAAATAATGACAGGTATAGGAACCAAAACTGACACTAAAATGTTGCTCAATTGGGTAGCAAAATAGGAGTCAATATTGATTCAAGAATTTGAACTGGATCACAAATTTGAGGATCAAAGTCACAGTACTTATTGAATTCAATTTCATAAAAATGAGAACTTGCCAATTTGTCAATAACTTTCAAAAGAATGAAATTGGTTAAGTTCATTTGTTGATCATAAAAGATTTGTAATTCAATTTCAAGATGGATAGAACAGGATCCAATATTGACTCGGGAAAAGGCTGAAATCAGGTAAAACCACTCAGTCAATATTGAATCAGGAAGTAAAATTGAATTACCAAGTTGAAGTTCAGGATCATATTTATGCTCAAGTTCAATCTCAGGAAAAGGATAAGTTGCCAAAATGTCATAGGATTTTCAGCATTTGAAGTTTGGTCAAGTTCAGATGGGTGGACTGAAATTGAACCTTTGTTTCAAAATGACAAGAGACTTGGCTCAGATCAATAGAGTTGGGATAGCTGAATTGGTCAGAGTTTTCTCATTCTTATAAATACTAACCAATTGACTTAAATTGTGTTTCCAACCTATTGATGACTGGGCAGAAGATTTTTGAAATTGTAGTCAGACTCCTGCAAGACTTCTATACTCTTTTCTAGATGTGATATTGCTTCAAGTGGATGCTCTAGAATAGGAGTGTAGGAATCTTGGTTTCCAAAACAATAAGAGTCATGGGTCAAATTGATAGAGTTAGAGATATTTGGATTGGTCAAAAGTTGATAAGAGAGTCTCCTTATTCCTATAAATGTTGATCAATTGACTCAATTGTGTTTCCAACCTTTCAATAGACTGAGAAGAAGATTTTTGAAATTGTAACGCAGACTCCTGCAAGATTTCTATACTCTTTTCTAGATGTGATTTTTCTTCAAGTGAATGGTCTAGAAAGGGAGTATATGAATCTTGGTTTTGGAAAGATAGTGAAGATTGTGAGTCCAACGTATTTTGAGATTGAAGCTGAGACTCACTAAAGCATTTCATACTCATTTTCAAGACAGTTGATTGGTCATTTTGAATAGGTGAAACTGAGGATGAATCATAAAATATTATGAAATTGGTGAATTAAGCTTCTTTTGTTGGGACTCAAGCATGGCTTGCTGGCTTCTATATTTTTTTTGAACTCAGATTTTTTCTTCAAAAATAGGAAATGGAGATTATGAAAATTGTGAAAAATGTGGACAAAGTGGTGAAAAATTTGACTCGGGAGAGGTGATCCCTATTGACTCTCTGTGAAGAGTGAAAATTATTTTGAAAATTATGGTTAAAGATTGGGGGTATGGGTAGTATTGATTCAGATAAGGCTAACCCGGTGTATTTGGTTGGTTCATATTATAGAAAACCTGGTTGGAATTATCCGAAACAAATGAGGTCGGTGTGAAATATGAATTCATATTAGGACTGAAAGAATTATTATTGTTGAATTCCATTTCACAAACAATCACAAACAAAAAAAAAGAAAAGGCAAACAACAAAAAAAAAGAAAGAAAATTAAAAGCAAGCCTATATTAGAGTTGACCTGACCTAGACGACTCCTAATTGGTCGATTACCCAGGAGAGGTTGTTGCTTGAATCCGACCACAAGCTAATCGCCAGGTAGGGGCAAAATATGGTGGGAGGTATCCGTGCGTAAGCAACGGGCCTTAATTACACCAAACCATAGTATCTTCTAGGTGTAACCTCTTAATCCCCAACCTTAAACATCGACAAGAGTAAGATTCAAAACAAGTTCCACCCTCGATCAATCTCTTAATGAGTCCGAGATGTCCCTAGGGCCCAACGTCTATCAATTTTTATTAGGCTTGGGTTGTGTGAGTGGGGAGGTGATTTTTGGGCTAAGAGAAGGGTGATGAAATCCCCACCTTATCTTGTATAGATTTTGCCTTTAAGTCCAATTTGTGCAAGTGTGCAATATAGACAAGAGTACAACATAAAGCGATAAATCACCCACGTATTTGTCCTATGCTATATGCAATGCCATATGTACATCTCAGTTCAGATCACAACAACAGAACAATACAGTATATTAGAATTAAATTGACAAGTGCCTAAATGTAAATGTCTAAACCATTTTAAAGCGTCCAAATATCGTATTTTAATTCTTTAATTATTGCAGTGTGTAGGCAATCAAAACAGATAATTAGCAGAAGAATACAATAATATATGCAACTTGCAAATTCCATGCAAAAGACAAAGTTCAAATGCCACACAAATGCCGCGTTTGCGCCGGTTTTCTTGGGTTTCGGGTAAATTTAGGCAGTAGGGTCCCAGCTTTCTAGAGCAGGGATATGCGAGCAAGACTATACTTCTGTAATGCTAAGTTTTTGTAAAGATTGACCTGCACACCAAAACAGAGAAGAAAATGTTAACAAAAATGTGACATCAAAACCATTACCCTCCCCGGAAACGGCGCCAAAAATTTGATCAGGACAGAAGATCACTCAAAAATGTATATTTTGTGAAATCAATGAAATTGTATAGCGTGCTAATGTTCCCTTGATACTTTCGCTATAGCATTGGCTCAAGAGGTCGAATCCACAGGGACGAGAGGTGATAGAAGTATTAACAGTTCTTATTTACGTCGGTTGAATCCAGAAGTGATAGGTGAGGAGAGGCGATGAAAACGGCGACAAAAAAAAGGAAATTGGTTGTGGAATCGGTGGAAGAAAATAAGAAAGTAGAAAATGAGAGATAAAAGAAAATGAAATAAGAAGAGGTTTGGATAAATGATAAAAGAATTTAGAAATTGATTTTTAAAACGGGATAAAAGAAAACTCATGGCTACTAACTCCTAATTGCTCTACTAAGCATGCTAACCTCTTAGTGATAGTTGACTCGCATGGATCCTTGGCCATCACTAATCCTTGGCTTTAAGAGACGATGTAGAGCATGACACATAAGAAGGTTCTTTTACATTCAAAAAACACATCATACTACATAACAAGTGGCCAGGTACTATTAAATCATCAAAACCGATTAGAGATGAGCATGAAAGCATTTGCAAGTTAGCAAGTTAGTGGGTTATGTGTTAGAATGTTACAATGTTAGAATCCATCATCATGAGATATCAATGGCTCTTGCAAGAGTAAGGCCTTGTAGAGACTACTAGATTCATGTGGATTATCAAGTAAGCGGTTAGATGGTTAGTGGCTAGTAGTTAGATTGCAATGAGAAGAAAAATTAGCCAAGCATAATGTAGAAATGGAGAAGATTACAATAGAGAAGAAAGGAGGCACCTTTACATAGATTATCACCATCTATTACATCAATATCTCTCTATCTCTCTCTAAATCTCTTTGTCTTAATACATGATCTAAAAAGAAATGAAAATACAAAAGATAAGAAGAAGAAACACCTACACTACCCTACACTAAAAGATAGAAAACCTAGCCTAAATTCAAAAATGCTTGCGTTTCGGCCAAACCCAACCATATTTATAGGCAAAAAGTGGTTCCAGAAGACGAGACAAGGTTCCAGATCGACGCGTAGCCCCACCACCTTTCCACGGAAACGCGGCTATTGCCGCATTTCTGTGGCAAAACCAGGGACCTGGGTCCCTGGTTTTGGTGCGTGGATGCGCGGCGCTTTGGGGACCTTCTAGATATACTCCGATTCGAGTATTTTCATCCGTATATTCGTCTAACGTGCGCAAGGGTCTAGGTTCAATGTATCTTTTAGAAGATCCCTTTAAATGCGAATTTAATTACCCAAAAATGGGTTTAATTAAGCTTTTATTACCCATTTGCCCTCCTTGTCTTAATTATTTGCAAGAGAGACTAAAACATGATTTAGACCGACATTTTATTCATAAGTCGGTGGGAAAATTTGATATAATAATGTAGAACTGTAGACTAATCATTGATATCTTTTCTGGACAGGACTTAGTCGACTATAGAACTTTGACAAGTCGACTATATCTTGTATTAGTCGACTATAAATGGGGTCAAGTCGACTAATAGGAAGGATCAAGTCTACTAATAGGAAGGGTCAAGTTTACTAATGGGACTATTTTGTGCGTGATCAAGGCTTTTAATAAATATCTAAAAATTACACAGAGATAATTCAAATTACATTTGTTATCATCAAAATAAGTTTCAACATTCTCCCCCTTTTTGATGTTGACAATATGTAAGCACAAGATCCCCCTACGGAGAAACTAGGTTATCACAAATATGTGTTCTCCCCTGCATAAGATGGGTTATAACATATATATATATATATATATATATAACAAGTATTCTCCTCCTGCATCATAGCATACACATGATATATTTTCAAATGTTAGAAATAACTTATATCATCAGGTATTCTCTTTTCCTTGTATGGTACCTATAAGATAAAACATTGTTAATGGCACCAATCATAAAATGATCAAAATATTAACTTTTAGGAATCCAAACCCAATTTGAATTTGGTTTCCATCTGTTAGTATAAACGTAATTGTTGAATTACACACATGATGTATATATGATGCAATATAAGCATTTTTATCCATAATATTTAGCTTTTTAGGAATCCAAATATATTTATACTTTGATTTCATGGTCTTCTTAACAAAAGAATTATCATTATTCTTTTTGTAAATATATGTAGTTCTTTCAACATTATTTTTTGAACAACCAAGATCAATATCTTTTGAAAATCCAATCCACAATGATTATATGAAACCTTTTGATATGACAATATATCATTTAAATTTTCTTTTTCTTTATTAAACTTTATCACTTTATTCAAAAGTTCTTCATATTTATCTTTGAAACTTGTCATGTTTTTATCTAAAATAGTAATTCTTTTATTTAAAGACATAGTTTCTCTTTTAAGTAAAATTTTCTTTTAAGAAATCCTCATTATCTTTTTTTAATGAAGATATAACTTTTTTAAAATCATCTAATTGAGAATTTACAGAAGAAATTTGAGAATCATAAATAACATTTTCTTTGATGAGTCTTTTATTTTCCTTTGATAAAACTTTATTTTTCATCTTTTCGTTCATGAGATCATTATATAACTCATGAAATGTGTCTAAGAGTTCAATATATTGTATCTCATCTTCTTCTTGAGCCATAAAAACATATATTGGCATGCTCAGTTGTTTCTTCTTCGTCAGAGAAAGATGAATCACTATTCTCTCAAGATGTTTGATAATCTTTCTTCTTTTTGAACTTTTTGCTCTTGATTTTTCCTTTGTTTTTGAGCGATGGGCATTCCTTCTTCGTATGACCTATTTTATTACAATTAAAACATTTAAACTTACCATGCTTCAAGAACTTTCTAAATTCTTTTGAGAGCATTGCCATTTCCTCTTCATCATTATCTGAATTGTTCATATCTGATAATGTATGGAAGGCAAGTACTTTATTATTGGATAGAGGTTGTTGTTCATCCTTTTTTCGCTCTTCAAGTTGCACTTCATATGCCATTAAATTACCAATAAGATTTTCTAATGACATAGTTGAGAGATCATTTGCTTCTTCTATTGCAGTGGTCTTCTTCTCCCAATCTGATGTGAGTGCACGAAGAACCTTTCTAACTTTTTTAACTTGAGTGTACTCCTTTCCAAGGGATGCTAAGGAATTTGTAATGTCAGTGAGCCTTGTAATCATTTCTGAAATTTTTCGTTCACCTCTATTTTGAAGACATCAAACCTATAAACAAGAACAGAAATTTTAGATTCTTTAACCTTATTTGTACCTTCATGGGTTACATGTAGAATATTGCGATATTTGATTTGCAGATCTGGCCTTTGATACACGATTGAATTCTTCTTTGGTTAACGCATAGAAAAGCGCTTTCATTGATTTGGCATTAAGGTTTGCAGACTTCTTTTATTCTTCACTCCAGGCATTGTAATTGGTGGTCGGCTTGTTTGTACGGTGCTTCTACTATATTCTATAGTTCGTAGTTGAGTGACTGCAAGTAGGTCTTCATTCTACACTTTCAATAGTTGTAGTTAGATCCATCAAATAGCGGTGGACGTTGTGTAGAATGTCTTTCTCTGAATTGTGATGAAAGAAATTCCGTTACCTTCTTTGTAGGGTGTTGACCAGGTATGTAGGGTGTTGGTAGTATGCGCTGGGCTCTGATAGGATCTAAAAATCATGTCAACAAAACACTAGAACAAAGATAATTATCGTTAAATAAAATAACTTGCAAGAAAAGGAAACAAATCTAAGAAATAATGCAAACGCAAACACAAGAGATTTTATCCTAGTTTGGTCTTCTTGACCTACATCCAGTCCCCACCCGCTTGAGATTTTTCTTATCCTTAATTTTGTACACCCAAAACCAACACCTTTTACACCACTTGACAAACAACCTTTGTCAAATCCGTATAACTCTTCCTAACACCAAGAAGACAATAACACCTTGTACAACTTTCTTCTACCCGAAGTCTCTCTTGTACAATCTTTCTCTTTGAGTAATTACAATCAATCCTATAAGCCTTGAAACTATATGTGACCATGAATATGGTTCCTTATAGGTGGACTCTTAGAATTCTTCACTAGAAAAGTGGAATTTGTGTGAAGAAATGAAAGTGGAATTAATTTTCTGAAAAACAGAATTTTTCAACAGAGTTTGGATAGAAAACTAATGCAATAAATTGGTGTAAACAACTTAAGACAACATTCCTACTTATAGATGAAATCTATAGTCAGTTAGGGAAGTTATCAACTTGAATTTGAATATTAAAACGTTAAATAAAACACCAAAAATCAATAACTGTTCAACAGTCAAAAACTATTATAAGACTAGGGAGATGTAAGTCGACTAGTATAGGCAATTTTCACTGGGTTAGTCGACTAGTCTTGGGTATAAGTCGACTACATAAGATTGATACAGATATACAATTTTCTAGAAACTGGATTTAGTCGACCAACAGCAATTATAAGTCAACTACAGAATACTAATAGGAAGTATAAGTCGACTAATACTGCCATTAGTCAAAAAAACAGAAAGTTGATATCTTTTCTGGACAGGAGTTGGTCGACAATAGAACTTTGATAAGTCGACTATACCTTGTATTAGTCGACTATAAATGGGGTCAAGTCGACTAATATGAAGGATCAAGTATACTAATAGGAAGGGTAAAGTGTACTAATAAGATTATTTTGTGTGTGATCAAGACTTTTAACAAATATCCAAAAAATACACAAAAATAGTACAAATTATATTTGTTATCATCAAAATAAGTTCCAGCAACAATGACTTCACTTCAAACCCTAGATATGATATTCTACCACAAAATCAAGTAAGATACATAAGATAGAAACTAGGTTATGATATGAAATAACACTAACCAAGTTTTAACGTTACAATATTAAGATTGTCAATGTATAAAGTTAGAAAAAATTATTAGAAAGTACGTAACAAATCTTAACCCTATTTGAAATAACACTGGTTAAAGTTTAATATTAAAATATCAAGATCTTCATCAAGCATAGATTAAGAAAAACAGTTAAAAAATATTAGCAAATATTTGACCTAGTTGCTTATTCTAATGTGTCTTCATGAACAAAGATTGGAGTAGGCATGCATACGATCTAATCTGGTTATCTACTAGAGAATAGTGTAATGGTGGTGATATTATAGAAATTTATAAGAAAAAAAATCTAGCTACTCATACTTGAAGACTAAATTAAGAAAGCATATAAAGGAAGCATATAAAGGAAGCAAATAAATATCAATGAACAAAATTGAAAAGAAAATCAAAAGAACCTTATTTATATGGCTATCACCATCAAAATATAATAGTTCCTTCCTTCTTTACAAACTTGAACTAATAAAATCAGAAATTACAATAGAGATTCGGAAAAAAAAAGATGATCTAAAGAAAACCCTAAACTTGATTTTCAGAGATGCCTCTCCTCTGTTACTCTTTAGGGTTATTTATAGGAAATTCCAGTAGTGGAGTCCCAGTAGAATACTGCCCCCAAATCACAATGCACGAGGCCGCAGAAATACGACATTTTCACGGCAAAAAAAGGGGAAGCGCGGCCTTTTTGTGGAGTCTGGGCACACATTTTGGCACGTGACTTCTTCTCATTTATTCATCTGAAGATCTATACTTAGAATCATCGTTTGCATTATGGAATTTAAATAACCTTGTTTGCTAGATAACTTAGGAAATAAGTTATCTATAAATTTGAATTTTAAACTTAAATTCTCTCCTTTATCTTTGACTTGGGAATCAAGCAACTTAGTTTAAATTGACTTTCTCCTTTATCTCTAATTTAGAATTGAATAATTTCTGAATTAATTTAGGCTTGATGGGCTCTTTGAGCTTCTCTTTAACTTGTGAGCTTCTTTTGAACTCTTTTCTTTTCTCTTTTTAATTATGGAGGCTTGTACATTACTAAACAATAAAACGATTAAATAGCAATACTTTATAAAAAATAAACAAGAAAATGTGACTAAAAATATACACTTTTGGTAAACAATCACACCCCAATGCCTATCTTTTACTCATCCTCGAGTAAAATAAGAAGAAGAAAAAGAATAATCTAATCTAAACTACCTCACTTTCATAGGAATCACGATTACACTTAGCACATGCAACAAGCTGTTAAACCTCTAGGTTACTCCTAGAGGACGACTGTTGTCTCGTAAGGGTTTTGATTAAATTACACCCACAAAATCTATAAAGAAAGAAAAATAAAATGTTAGTATTTTCGAAATTCATTTGGAAAGAGAAAAATATTTGAGAGATTTTTGTAAAAACCGAGTTAACTATAAGCCTTAGGATCACTTAATTATTCATTCCTATACTTAGTCTCGATGTAAATATTTATTATCAATCTAGATTAGGATTAAAACTAAATTTCTCATCTAGTCTATTATTTTACCCAAAGTCATATGCACCTTTGTGACCCTGAATTTTTGACTCGGGATTCTTCAACTTCAACTCTTATTCCTTGTACATTAATATATATATATATATTATATATATATATATATATATATATATATATATATATATATATATAACTTCTCTCATTTTTTTCCTTTATTTTTGAAAGAAGTTCGAAGTATTACCACCTCGTTGCCCTTTAAGCACTTCTTTTTTATTTAATATATATAACTCATCTAATTTACGTTCCTGTAACTACCAAGGCTTCTTAAGATCCTAATACCTAACTAATTGATTATGAGATGTGTTAATACATATATTATATTTATATATATATTTTTTTCAAACTTACCTAATTACCTTTCCCATAAATACCAAGGTTTCCTTAGGCTAAAGCAGCTAGGTAATCAATAATTAGATTTGTTTTTATTTTTTATTATTTTTTCCATATATATTTTTTTCCTAAGGCACAAGAGTCTTTGTTTTGAATCTTAAGTATGTAAGTATATAAAGTATGCATATTTTATCAAGGTAAAAATCAAGACTAAATTACTTTTCTAACTTTTTTCCTAAACCTAAAAATCAAACAAATAATCTTATTTTGACTAAGTATTAAGAAATACTAATTATGATTTTTCTATTCCTTAAGATTAACTTTATTACTTACAAAAATAAATCAAAATATTTTTTCTTTTCAAAAAATATTAAAAGAAAAAAATATGTTAGTATCTGCCTATGTTAGTATGTTAGTGAACCCTCTGCCACACTTATCTTATGCACTGTCCTCAATGTATGAATGAATGCATGTATGCTTGAAAAAGTCAAAAAGCAAAATATAACCTCAAGGTGGTGGTTTTGGTGGTGGACGAATTGGGCCAAACGTTGCTGCCTAATCTATATAACGTTGATCATCAAGGAACCTACCTTTGTTGACCTCTTTCTTATGTAGTGTTACAAGCCCCAAAATGAATAGGATAATAAAAAATCATAATATAAAAACTATCTCCATTATATGACTAAGTTTGAAAAATCATCTCACAGCCATTATTGTGTACACCTTGGTCCAACGATAGAATGTAATTTATTGAAGTGATTGATTTGGGCTCAAAAATATTAGATTTGGGAACCAATAATGACTTAGGAAAATCCATTTGGGGCTCAACCAGATTAGATGAAATCTTTGGCTTCTTAATAAAATTCTCCTTACAAAATTTATTAAATTCATCCTCAAATTTTGCTTGAAATAAAATTTCATCTTTATCACATTCATCCTCACAATGTGATTCAACTTACTCCTTGAGAGGTGTATGTGTATCTAAATACTCTTGAAACAATACTAACTCTTGAAAAGTCTATTTAGGTTCGAGAGTCGGATCTGCTTCAATAGCGAGTTTCAAACTAAAAACCTTAAATTCACATTCATCATTCATCATATATGGAATGTGACCATTCACAATAGGTAATTCAATTCTATAATATATGGGTACAGAAATTAATGTTGGCTCGAGAATTGAGTCCAAATTGGGTAAGCACACCGAAGTCAACATAGATTCAAAGTTTGAAACTAATCAAAAAGTTGGGGATCGAGTTAACATTCGCAATCAAGTTCAATCTCATTGAAGTTAAAACTTGCCAATTGGTCCAAAGGTTATGATTGGTCAAGTTCAAATCAGCGTGATGAGATTGAATCTTGGTCAAAGTCTTAAAAATATCGTGATTCTTCGTTCCTATCAATATGGCTAGGACAATCGGAATGATTTAAAATGTGTTAGGTAGAGTTTCTTTATCCCTATCTTTGATCAAACGATTCATTTGTGCTTCTAGTCTATTGAAAGATTGGGTAACATAATTTCTGACTTGAATCAGGTTTTTCATACTTTCGTCTAAGCTCGTAGGTTCTTCTTGTTGTGGTGGGACTTAGAAGGTATAGTAAGGATCTAGAATTTAAAAATTTCGATGGGCTCTTGTATCTTCTATTTTTTTAAGTCATCATTCGAGCTCTTATATGATTTTCATCTTATTTTTCTAGTCAATTGATTTTTCTATTGGTTGCTTGGGAAAAGAAGTATATGATGATGATTATTAAAAATGTGGCTGACAATATGGCTTTGGGCATTGTATCCCTATCGACTCGGTAAAAAGTAGTGATGATTATTTTGATTACAATAATGGGATTGGGGCATGTGTTGATCAGGATTAGACAAACCTGACATACTTGGTTGGTTAAAATTTTGTTGGTGAAAGTTAGTCCATACCAGTTTGGTGCAATCTGGTTTGAAAGAGGTTTGAGTAAATACGAAATATTATTAAAGTTAGAAAAATTGTGGTTAGAATCCATATAGCTCGAGGATTGTTAAAAACACACAAACTAACAAAACACAAAAATATTCTAACCTAAGTTAGGGTAGACCTTAGACCTAGACAACTCCGAACTGGTTAGATTGTCCACGAGAGATACATTGCAGATTCTAATCATAAGCTAATCGGCCAGGTAGGTGGCAAGATTGGTGAGAGGTATCCGTCAAGACGGGCCTAATTAAGCCAAACCATCAACCTTTGAGGTTTCGCCTCTCAAACCCCTGCCTTAGTTACTAATTTGACATGAGTTAAATTCTAACAACTTTCTTATTAGGTCAATTTCCTAATGAGTCTGAGAAATCCTTATGGCTAACATCGACTCAATTTTAAATTAGGATTGATTTTAAATTAGGATTGGTTAGTGAGCATGGACATGATTTGTGGGCCAAGAGAGGCTGCTGACTTCCCACCTTATGTTATTTAGGATTTGCCCTTAAGTCAATTTAGTGCACAAGTGTGCAAGAAATATATAGGGCTTGCTCTGAGTAAATAAATCATCACAAGTGTTTTCTAATCTGGATGCTATGCAAACTTACCTCATCTCCAACTTTCTTCAGCAATAATTAAAATTTTAAAAGAAATAGAAACGTGCCTAAATGCAAGCTTGTCCGTTTTTTAAATTTCAATCAATAGGTTAATGTTGTTATTTAGAAACAATGTGCTATTACAAATTTTAAAGAAAACTGAAATTAGAAGAGACAAAAAATTACTGTTCAAAAGCACTTGTAGAAGACTCAACAGGTGAGTCAACCACTTTGCTGCAAAAATGTGACAAAGGCCACATTTGTGCGGCTTTGTGACTGTCTCCTGTGCTCTGCTTTGTTGAGCAGAGGTACACGTACACAAGAACTGCTTTGCACCCTTCATTTTCTTGAAACATGTTCTACACACCCAAACATAGAAGAAATTAGTTAGGAAACGATGATAAAAATTTGATTACGAGAACGATGATAAAGATGATAAAAATTTGTACTATTCTCTCTTCGGCAACGATGATAAAATTTGATTACGAGAAACAGAGAGATAGAATTAAGGGTTAAAAGGATATTATCTGGATGGATGCCTGTTTCTGTCTTTCATAATATATCCGTGGTAGTAAGGGCTAAAGCGGGTTGAACCTCAGAGAGAGATGTGATGGAAGCTTTTCGGTAGCATTGTCTTATTATTATCTTCTTTGTTTAAAGAACCTGAAAAGGAAGGGATAGATTGTATATGGATAAAGAATTAATTTAAAAGAAAGGTTCACAGTTTACTAATAATCAATCACCATAACATGCTAATACCTAAAAAATAATGACTTCACTTCAAACCCTAAATATGATATTCTACCACAAAATCAAGTAAGATACATAAGATAGAAACTAGGTAATTTGAAATAACACCAACCAAGTTTTAACGTTACAATATCAAAATTGCCAATCAAGTATAAAGCAAGAAAAAATCATTAGAAAGTACTTAGCAAATTTTAATCCTATTTGAAATAATATTGATTAAAGAAACATTAAAATATTAAGATCTTCATCAAGCATAGATTAAGAAAAATAGTTAAAAAGTATTAGCAAATATTTGACCTAGTTGCTTATCCTAATGTGTCTTCAAGAATAAGGATTGGAATAGACATGCATACAATCTAATCTAATTATTTACTAAATACTAGATGTTATGGTGGTGATGTTTTAGCAAACTATGAGAAAAAATCTAGCTACTCATACTTAAAGACTAAATTAAGATAGCATATAAAAGAAAGCACATAAAGCAAATAAATATCAATGAAAAGAAAATTGAAAAGAAGAACAAAAGAACCTTGTTTATTTAGCTGTCAGCATTAAAATACAATAGCTCCTTCCTTCTTTACAAACTTGAAGTAAATTACAACAAGAAATTACAATAGAGATTCAAAAGAAAAGATGATCTAAAGAAAACCCTAAACTTTATTTTCAGAGATGCCTCTCCTCTGTTTCTCTTTAGGGTATTTATAGGGGATTCTAGTAGTAGAGTCCCAGTAGAATACTCTCCCAAATTGCTACACATGCGGCCATAGAAATGCGATGTTTCCGCGGCAAAAAAGGGGGAGGCGCGGTCTTTTGTGAAGTCTGAGCAAGTGCTTTGGTGCTTGGCTTCATCTTGTCCATTCATCTGAAGATCTATCCTTAAAATCCTCATTTTTATTCTAAAATTTAAAATACATTATTTCTTAGATAACTTAAGAAACATGTTATCTATAAATCTGAAATTTAAACTTGAATTCTTTCTTTTATCTTTGATCTGTAGATCAAGCAACGTAATTGAATTGACTTTCTCCTTTATCTCTGATTTGGGATAGGATAATTTCTGAATTAACTTGGACTTTATGGGCTCTTTGGGCTTCTCTTTAACTTGTAAGCTTCTTTTGGGCTCTTTTCTGTTCTCTTTTTAATTACGGAGGTATGCACATTAAATAATAAAATGATTAAATAGCAGTGTTTATAAAAAAAAAACAAGAAAATATGACTACAAATATGCACTTTTTGTGAACAATCAATGAGCACAAGTGCACACGCAAGACATAGAGTGCTACGTAGATGATATTGCAGGGAAGCTACGACAAAGGCGATCACATTATAGATTTGAAGAGAATATTCGACATCATGTAGGCGCATCAATTAAAGATGAACCTAATTACTCATTAAATATGTATATTATTTATCATATTCTCACATTTATTTTTTATAAAATATTGCTATTTAATCCTATTTTTGCTTAGTGATGTGCAAGCCTCCATAAATAAAATAAGAGAAGAAAGAAGTCTAAAAGAAGCTCAAAACCCAAAAACCAAATAAAATTTGGGATAAATCAACTCAGAATTAAGGGAGAATTCAATTTAAATTCAAAAATTGATAATAAATTGCTCTCTAAGTCAAGAGAAAGAATATTATCTTAATATCTAAAGTTAAAATTCAAGTTCTAAAGTTATATCTCTTGATGGATGAACGAGATGAAATCAAATCTAAAACACAGCCCCAGTCTCCACCTATCCAAGATTTCTATTATAAATACAGAGCCAGAGCAGAGGAAAAAGGAGTAACCCAGAGATCAAAGAATTAGAGTTTTCTTGTGTTTTTCTTTTCCTCAGAAATTCAGTTTTTACTTTTTAGGTTTTAAAAAAAAATAAAGAGAGAGAAGAGGGGGCTATTGTACTTGAAGTGATAGACCAATATAAAAAAAATTTCAGTTCTTCTCCTTCATCTTGTCTTTATTCACTTGCTTTCTTTACATATGCAATCTTTTATTCCATAGAACAAGTTCAGGTTAAATTCAATTATAAGTAACTAAACTTCTTCATGGCTTGCTAATCTATAATCGCCACTAGCATCTAATGTTTAAATAGATAGCCAAATTGAATCATTGATATGCCTAATTCAAGCCATGAGAATAGCGAGTGTTCTTCAAGGCACATGAGGATGGGTAATTAGATTAATTATTTGTAATACTAGTCAAGGGTTTTTTTTACTCTATGCTTGATTAAAAATCTTGATAGTTTAATGTTAGACTAGACTTAATGATATTTCAAATAGATTTAATCTTTCATCTTATTTGCCTTACTTAATCCTTATGCCAATTTCTTGATAGAATTGCTTATGATCTAAAGTGAGGCAATTATAGTTTAAACATTAACGTGTCAGTGGTGGTAGATTAGTAAGTTGTGATCTTTTCTCATAACCAAAAGCATATCTTTTAAAATTTTCTTACTTAGTTTTAAAAACCACTCAAACAAATACTTTTCTTTTTCTATTTTCTTTCCTAAAAAGATTGCTTTTAGAAGTTAACTGAAACTCTTACATCGCATCCTTCCCTGTGGATTTGACCCACTTAGCTACTAGCTATTGCAGTTAAATTACGAAAGCCAGAGATACACTTTCGAACATCAGATAATACTTTTCTAAACTCTCTCTTGCTTTTTGACAATCAATTTTTGGCGCCGTTGCCGAAGACGGAATGGTACAGTTCTAATAAGTTTTCATATCTGTTTATGTATGCAGGGACATATTTCAAAAAACTAGGAGTTGCTGACAATTTCTTACTTGCATGTGCCACTTCTCTAGAAAGAAGAGAACAAGAATCTACCTAATAGTTGTGCAAATGCGACAGAAGTCGCGTTTTCGCGGCTGAGTAGAGGATCCGGCCATTGGGTCTTTAACAAGTACCTCTGGAATTCTCTGATATTTACAGTTTTCTTCAAATATTGTTGTTGCATACTGTTCTGAAAATCAACAGTAACCCATTGCTTGAAGTGTTTAAAAAAGATTCGACTTGCATTATAGGTATACATCTAAATTTATTTCAATTTTTAAATTACTATTGAAGAGTGTTGGAGGCAAGGTAAATTTGCAATGTATCTAGAATAGGAAACATTTTTAGGTGATTTAAATTGTTCTGAGTGTTACTTATCTATTTACTTGCACACTTTAATGAAAAAGAACTAAAGGCAAATCTTATAATCAAGATAAGGTGGGAAGTCATTACCCTGCCTTGGCCCATAAGCCATCTCCATTGCGCTCATAACCTAAGCCTAATTTAAAATTTGAATAGACGTTTATCCTAGGACAACTCGGACTCACCAGGAGATTGCCCTAAACAGAAAGTTATTACAACATGACTCTTGTCAAATTGGTATTTAAGGTAGGGGATTGAGAGGCGAAACCTCAAAGGTCAGCGGTTTGGCATAATTAGGCCCATTGTTTTAAGCACAGATACCTCCCATTGATCTTAGCACCTACCTGGTTGATTAACTTGTGCTCAGATTACTGCAATATACCAACCATGGATAATCTATAGTTAGAAATTATCTATGTCTAAGTCTACCTTAAAATAGGCTTGGTTGATTATGATTTTTTTTATTGATGATATTATTTTTATTGATTTGCATGCAAGTGTGGTCGAGAGATCTAGTTACATCTACGTTAACAAGAAGCAGTTCACCATCCAAATCAGAACCAAAATCAAATCCGATTATGGCTCTACCAAGATCTTTGTAGGATAGTTTATATCCTATGAGGACATCACTTCCATCTTACATTCGTATTCCCAAAGTTGTTGGAGATAACTTTGAGCTTAAGACACAATTCATTAACACTCTCCCGAAGTATCATGGTCTAGAGTTCAAGGATACATACTTCTTCATAAGAGAATTTGAAGAGGTATGTCTTATGATGAGGATGCAACAGTTAGGAAATGATGTCGTTAGGTTATGTTTCATCCTTTTTGCTCTTAAGGACCTAGCCAAGAAATTGTTTTACAGTCTAGCGGTCAATTCAACCACAATGTGAGATGGTTTCATTAAGGCCTTCTTGAAGAAATTCTACCGTATCCACAAAATCACTCTCATTCGCAAAAGCATAATGTAGTTCAAGTAAGAAGCAAACGAACTATTTGGAAATACTTTGAACATTTCAAAGTTCTTCTTACCCAATGCCCTCATCACGACATAAAGAAGTGGCGACAATGTCAAATTCTCTATGATAGTTTAGATTATTAAAATAAGACTCTCTTAAAAATCATGTGCCAAGGGGGATTCTTGAAGAAGGATGAAGATCAAGGGTGGGAATTATTTGAAGATTGAACGGAGAAGACCATCCAATAGGAACCAACTCCTGACAAATTTAGGAATATTAACCCTATCTCTTCCAAAGAAGGTCTCCATTCTATAGAAATGCCTATAGCTACTGAGGCTAAACTTGCTAGTGTAATGAAAAGACTGAAAGCTCGAGAAACCAAAGAGCCAGTTCTAGCAAACCAAGTCAGCCCAACACAAACTCCAACTCCGGGTTGCACTTACTGTCAAGCAATAAACCATGTGCTTGAAGAGTGTCCTGTTTTTCTTGCTCATCAAATGTTTCCGAACACATGAATGCAGCCTTCACAAGACCCAACAACAATCCCTGTTCGCAAACATACAATCTCGGTAGGAGATTGAATTTCTTATGAGGCCAAAGCATAAATGGTCAGCCTAGGCCCAACTTTTCGAACAATTTTCAATCGTCCCATTATCAATAAAATTTTTCAAACCAAGTTCCACCACCTTCTTTCCAAAATCCACAAATGGAGAAAAGATTGACCAATTTGGAAAGAAGGATGGATAATTTCATCAAGACCTAAGAATCACTCACACAAGCCATAACTAGGCTAGAGATTCAATTAAGTTAGCAAGAAAATCCACCGAAGGAAATTTTGCCTAGTCAACCGTTGCCAAACCCTAGAAACTTTAGGCAAGCCAATGAGGCTCAAGATTAGCAGTCAAATCAATGTAATGTGGTTCACAGATTACTGTCGGAAAATAAGTTAATAATCAAGTATCGATGCCAGCCAATCCCATTCAGCACAATTATGCACAGGCATCCACTTCTTCTAGCTCCACTCCATCCAAATCTGATGAGTCAAAAAGGACAAGTCAGCCGATCAGGTGCAAAAGCCTATAGTTTCATTCCCAACCAGGCTTAAGAATAATAAACAAAATGCACACATAGATAAAATACTTGAGATGTTTAACCAAGTGAAAATTAAATTCACTTCTTGATGTTATCCAACAAGTCCAACAAGTCCCATCATATGCAAAATTTCCTAAGGATATGTGCACTAAGAAGAGAAAGACTAATGTACCTAAGAAAGTCTTTTTAGCCACTAACATTAATGAGCTATTGGGTCTGATCCCTGTCATGTACAAAGATCCGGGTTGTCTTACATTTCTTGCACAATAGGATAAACCGAAATTAGTCATGTATTCCTTGATTTGGGACCAAGTATCAACTTGCTTCCCTTCTTAGTATACCAGCAACTCGGGTTGGGCGAGCTTAGTCCTACCCGAGTCACCATCCAATTAGCTGACCGGTTAGTTAAAGTTTCCAAGAAAAAATAACTGATGTCCTTATCCGGGTCAAGGAGTTCATCTATCCCATTGATTTCATTGTAGGCCCAACCCGTGTCCAATCCTACGTCTCAAACTCTCATTATCTTAGGGCATCCATTCCTTACTACTGCCAATACAGTTATCAATTGTAGAAATGAATCATGAGGTTAACCTTTGGAGACATGACTAGAGAAGTTAATATTTTCAACTTAGGAAAGCAACCTCGTGACATAGAGGATCAAACATTTGAATGTAACCTCATTGAGAACTTGATGAGTGAACATAGAAAAGAATTGGAGTTAGAATTTGAGAGTGAATTCGAATTATAGTTTATGAATTTCAATCTCGATTAGATTGTCGAGTCTGCTGTGAATGGGGCATCAAGCCCAAGTTCACCAAATTTGGAACCAACAAACTTTACTCCTCCCTCCATTGAGTCTTCCCTTCCATAGAATTGAAAGCTAAGCATCTCAAGTGCACCTACTTAGACGAACAAGAGATACTTTCAGTCATCATAGTGTCACATCTGACTATCGGGCATGAAGAAAGCCCCATTCAGTTCTTAGAAAATATGAAGAAGCCATTGGTTAGATCATGATTGATATAAAGAGATTGAGCCCAATTATAGCTCAACATCATATTCATCCAAATGAAGAAGTGACACCAAAAGAGACCCACAGCGTAAATTAACCCTATAATGCAGGAGGTTGTTCGTACTGAAATTTTGAAACTCCTACATTATGGGATCATTTGTCCCATTTGTGATAGCCAATGGGTTAGTCCTGTCAATGCTGTTCTAAAGAAATCTAGTTTCACTGTGTTAGAAAATGAGAATAAAAAGTTATTCCAAACTCGATTCTCCACAAAGATTTGGTTTTGCATTGACTATAGGATGCTAAATGTTGCAACTCGTAAGGACCACTTTTCGCTTCCCTTCATTGATCAAATACTTAAACATTTAGCTGGACACGAGTATTGCTGTTTCTTGGACGGTTACTCAGGTTACAATCAAATTCCCATAGCTTCGGAGGACCAAGAAAAGACTACATTCATATGTCCATTTGGGACATTTTCTTATCACCGAATGTCTTTCGGTTTGTGCAATGCCCCAATAACATTTCAACGTTGCACGTTGAGATTGTTTTCTAACATGGTGGAATGATTCTTAGAAATTTTAATAGATGATTTCTTTATTTATAGAGATTCATTCAATCAATGTCTTCACCATCTTAAACTTGTCTTCCAACGCTATGCCGAGAAAATTTTGGCACTAAATTGGGAGAAATGCCGCATCATGGTAACATATGAAATTGTCTTGGGACATAATATCTCAAAAAAAGGGATTGAAGTGGATAACGTGAAAATTAATGTCATAGCTAAACTTTCTATACTTAAATGCGTGAAAGATATCCGATCTTACTTAGGACACATCAGATTCTGTCGTAGGTTCATTAAAGATTTAACAAAACTGTTAAACCCTTGACTACCCTTTAATTAAGAATGTGTCTTTTACCTTTGATGAAAGATGTCTTATTGCTTGGGAGATGCTTAAGAAGGAACTCATTTCTACATCAATCATTTCTATCCCAGATTGGTCAAAATCGTTCGAGATCATTGCGAAGCTTCAGATTTTTTCATAGGTGCTGTCTTAAGCTAGCGCATTGATAACAAGCAGCATGTGATCTACTACTTGAGTAGGAGTCTCAACGATGGTCAACTGAACTACACTACAACGAGAAGAAATTCTTGGTTATAGTGTTTGCTTTAGAGAAATTCTGACCATACCTGCTTGGGACAAAAACCACCATTTTCACCGATCATCTGTGCTTAGGTACCTAGTGCTTAAGAAGGATGCCAAGGCCTGACTCATTCATTGGATCCTCCTTCAAGAATTGATCCCAAAATTTGAGGCATAGAAAATATTGTCGCCGACAATCTCTCTCACATCCCCAATGCCCTTCATAACGAATTGCTTATTAACGATGACTTTTACGATGAACAACTCTTAGTTGCTTTTGGGAACCTTGGTTTGTTGACATAGTGAACTACTTAGTCACAAATCAAACTCCATCTCATTGGTCTAAACACGATGTCGACCAGTTTTTACCTCAAGTCTTGTATTTCTTTTGGGAGGAACCATATCTTTTCCAGTACTGTTCTGACCAAATCATTAGAAGATATATTCCCAATGAGAAAATCAAGAGTATTCTATCCTTTTTGTCACGAGCTTACATGCGGTGGACACTTTGGTCGCCGTAAAACTAATGAAAAAGTGCTACAAAGTAGGTTCTATTGGCCCACTTTATTCAAAAATGCTTTTGAATTTTGCAAGACGTGCCCTAAATGTCAAATGGTAGGAAAGAACATGAAACGAAATATGATGCCCCTTAACTTAATTTTAGAAATAAAACTTTTTATGTTTGGGGCATTGACTTTATGGGTCTATTTTCTAACTCATTCGGAAATCAATACATATTGGTTGCTGTGGACTATGTGTCAAAATGAGTAGAAGTCCTTCCTAGCAAGATGAATGACAATGAGATTATTGTCAAGTTCTTGAAAGAGAATATTTTCTCGCCCTTTGGAACCCCTCGAGCGATAATAAGCGAAATGACACTCATTTCTGCAATAGAACTTTTGAAGCTCTTATGCGCAAATATGTCATAGCGCTTAAATTATCCTCACCTTATCATCCTCGAACCAGTGGGTAGGTAGAAGTATCCAACAGACAAATTAAACTTATTTTGGAGAGGACTGTGAACCAAACCGGAAAGATTGGTCCACCAAATTGATAGATGCCTTATGGGCCTCCAGGTCTACTTTCAAAATAATTTTAGGGATGTCTCCATATAGGTTAGTCTTTAGAACGGCTTATCACCTACCTGTTGAGTTAGAGCACCGGGCCTTATGGGTTATAAAGCAACTAAAGTTTAATTTAGACAAGGCCGATGCCCTTCAGAAATTGCAAATTTTCAAACTTCAGGAGTTGAGAAATGAGGCTTATGAAAATGCAAAAACATGAAAAATAGGGTTAATGTCTTTTATGATAAGTTTATCGTAAGGAAAACGTTTGTCCCAGACAAAAAGGATTACTCTATAATTTTGGGCTTCATCTCTTTCCAAAAAGGTTAAAGTCAAGAAGGACAGGGCCATTCATTATGAAAACTGTGTTCCCATACGGTGCTGTAGAGATCAGTGACCTCAAGAATGGAAATGACTTTAAGGTAAATGGTAAACGTCTTAAATCTTTCTTGGAATCAGTACCGATAAATGAAACGATGATGGGTCTAATCGGCCCGATGTATCAGTAACATCAACTATTTACATTTTATTTTCATTCATCTATACATTTCTTTCATACATTAGAGACAATGAATGAGATAGGTTCGAGGGAGAAGCACTAACATTTAATATAAAAAATAATAATAACAAAAATATAAAAACATCTTTTTTTAAGTGAGAAACAATATTTTGATCTATTTTTGTACAAAAATTAAGTTAATTTTAAGGAATAAGAGAATCAAATTAGGATTTATTATACTTAATCAAAATAAGATTATTTGTTTAATTTCTAAGTTTAGGAAGAAAAATTAGAAAAGTAATTTAGTTTTGATTTTTATCTTGATAGATATGCATACTTTACACACTGACACACTTTGAATTCAACAACAAAGATTCCTCTCTATATATATATATATATATATATATATATATATATATATAATAAAAATTCTCTAATTAAGCTAGATATTTGTGTCTCATGAAGCATAAGTATTCACGCCTAAAAGTGGTCCACCCTACAAGTAAAATCCTTAGTTTTATGGCCTTGTTTGCTCGAGTCCTTTAAGTTCGAGCGGTGATTTCTCACCCGGTGCCCTAAGACTGTTCTGTTTGGGAGTCACCGACCTTAGGCTCGTTAAATGGGCAAATTAAAAAGCCTAATAGAAGTTAGGAATATCACCATAAATATATATATATATATATATATATATATATATATATATATATATATATATATATATATATATATATGTATATGTATGTATGTATGTATGTATGTATGTATGTATGTAATAAGGCATAGGAATTAGAGTTGAAGAATTCCAAGCAAAAATTTCACGGTCACAAGGTGCATATGACTTAGGATAAAATAATAAACTAGATGAGAAATACGGTTTTAATTCTTATCTTAAATGATTATAATTTTCTTAAATAGAGACTAAGTCTAGGAATGAACAAATTTGGCGAACCTATGACTTATAAATTACTTAAGTTTTTGCAAAAATTTGTCAAATATTTCATCTCTATCTTTAAAAGGAATTTAGGAAAATACTAATATTTTGTTTTTTCTTTCTTTTATGAACTTTGTGAGTATAATCACTGAAAATCCTCACGAGATAAAACTCATCCTCTAGGGGTTATCTAGAGGTTTAACGGCTTATCGCTCGTGCTAAGTGCAACCGTGATTCCTACGAAAGTGAGTTAGGTTAAAATTAGTTTAGTTTTTTTTCTTTTCATTTGTTTTAATCAAGGGCGAGCAAAAAATAGGTGTGGGGGTATAATTACTCATCAAATATGCATATTATTTATTATATTCTCATATTTATTTTTATATAATATTTAATCATATTTTTGCTTAGTGTGTGAAATTTGATTGAAGGAAAACCACGCACAAAAAGTGTATGTTTTGAAATTGATAATTAAAGTGTGTACTTTGGCTTCCTCGATACTACTGTTATTGCGTAGAGGCTAAAACAAGTCGAATCCACAAGGATGGAAGGTGATAGAAGCTTACACGGTATGTTCACGTGGATGTTAACGGTTCTTTAAAGTTTTAAAGAATGAAAAGAAAAGAAAACAAAGAATGAAAGAGAAGTACGGTGAAACACAAAGAAGTGGGAAACATAGAAAAGAATATGTTTGTAATTTTTGTTGTATTTCTAAAATAAGTGAAAAAGAAAGAAAACCCATGGCTACTAACTACTAATGACTCCACCAACATGATAACCTCTTAGTGCTAGTTGCCTCACATGTATCATTGGCCATCACTAGTCCTTGGTTCAAGAGCTTTATAAAGCATGGTCCATATGTAACTCATCACTTCCCAACTCAACACAACAAGTGCAAGCTACACTTAAACCATCAAAACTAAAAATAAGCATGGAGTAAAATAATGTTAGCTTGTTAGTGGTTAGGATGTTAGAGTGTTAGATCCATCATCATGAGCCATCAATGGCTCTTGCAAGAGCAAGGCCAAATCGAGGCTATTAGATTCATGTGGATTATCAAATAAGAAGTTAGACTAGTTGGTGGTTATTAGTTAGTTGCCATTAGAGAGAAGATTAGCTAAAGATGTAAAAGAAGTTAGATAGAAAGCAAAGAGAGGTAAAAAGTGCACCTTTCATAGCTTATCACCTTCTATTACAAGCACTCTTGCATTCCACTCATGTATCACTCTTTCTCCTAATACAAAATCTAAAATAAATGGAAAATACAAAAAGGAAGAAGAAGAACTAACCTAATCTAAACTAAACTACAAGATTAAATGAAAACTACCCTAAAACGCTGCATATCTTTAACTCTGGAACCCAGGGGGTATTTATAGACACCACGGAAGGGGGCTAGGGGGACAACCTCTAGCCCAAAACGCGGCCGCGGCGCGGCCATGTGATGGCCGCGCGCTATCCCGTCTGTCCCCTGTCAGGTTCTGGTCTCGGTTTTTGGTTTATAGCACCTAGTTTTTGTTGGCCCAAAGGCCCATCACTCTAGTTTCGATGATGATTAACTCATGTAGTTATAGTACTAATGATCTTGTGTTTAATTAGTCTCAGATTCGTGATCAAGATCTTAGTAGGTGTTTAGCTTCAACAAAGGATTTAAAGTCAAGCTTCACGGTTTGATTCAAGAGCCTATGCATTAAGACCACATCTAGTACTCAAGAGGAGTCTAGCTCTTTGGATCAAAGGTTGGACCAAGTCAAGAAGGAGAAGAAGACTTTAAGTGAAAACTTCAAGAGAAGACTTGAGTCTAGGTTTGTTTTGTTAAGATTTTATTTTAAATAAAATGTAAATGATAGAATAGTTGGTGGATTGCTCAAGTATACCATATACACTCACACACAAGATTTATTTGTGTTTTCATAAAAGAGTTTTCACTTTGGAAAAGAGTTTTTATTTTGGAAAAATACAAAAGAGTTTTTATTTTGGAAAAATAGTTTTGGTTAAAAACAATAAACATATTTTAGTGCTTATTATTGAAAACATAGATATTTCATCATGTATGTATAGTGGATCATATCCATACACTCTATGCTTTAAAGTGTTTAAAATATCTTGTTTTTATATTTGGAGAAGTTTTGGAAAAATCTATTTGAAAAAATACAGATTTTGTTTTATGTCAAAATTTCTAAGTTATAAAAATAGTTCAAAATGTTTATAACATGGTTTGATTTTTACTCAAACATGTTTGTATATCAAAGTATTATACTGAACTTATTTTTGTAGATTTTTAGAGATTTTATGGGATTTTATATAAGTTAAAAAGCCAAGTTTTAAATCCCTAAAAAGTTCTGTTCTGGCTTCTGCTGGTCGATCGGGCCGGTCGATCGAGCCAGGAGTCGGTCGACCGAGTCTGTCGACCGACGTGCACGCCAGTCTGGCTGGAGGGCCGGTCGACCGACCCGGTCGACCGCCGGAGAGCTCTGCTCCCTGGAATGCCCCGGTCGACTGGGTCGGTCAACCGGCAGGGAGCTCTGCTCTCTGTTCCAGGCCACGGTCGACCGGGCCGGTCGACCACTGGCTCAATGGTGGGAAATCTGACCGTTGGCCGGTCGACCGGGCCGGTCGACCGACAGCCGGTCGACCGACAGCCGTCCAAGCTGCAGTTTTGCCCTAACGACTAGTTTTTCCTAGCCTATATACAGGGGGCTTCTACAGACTGTTTTCAACAAGATTTTAAGTGAGTTTTTGCACAAGTTTTTCCTACTCTATTAAGAGGTTTTCTCTACTTGTTTAAGAGCCAAATACTTCCATTCAAAAGGAGAGTTTATCAAGAGTTTTCAAAAGTGATTTTCTTGTGTTTTCCACCATAACCTCCATCCTTGTTTTTCTTACAATCACTTGAGCTATCCATTGCTACACCTATCCTATAGGGATCTTTGTTGTGAGAGGATTTGAGGTGATCAAATTGTTCATATCACCAAAGTTTTCATCTTTTCTTTGAGGAGGCGGACTTGTGTGTTCGCGGTGTTTCGAGTTCTAGTGAGAGCTCGTTGTAGAGGTGCGGCCTCGGCAAGCTTGCGTGCTTGCGGTGTATAGTTCTTGCGAGAACGAGTGAAGGGACTAGAGAGTCCAAGAGTTCTAGAGGGAACTCCTTATAGGTGTTGCGGCACCGAGTGATCCGGTGGGATCGATTTTAGTGGAAATCCTTCATTGTGTTGAAGGCGGAGACGTAGAGCAAGTGTGCTCGAACCTCAAAACAATTCTCCTGTGTTTGCGATTGCTCTCTCTATCTCTTACTTGTCTTTTATCTTGCATGCTTATATTGTATTTATCTTTATATGCTTGATATATTGTGTGCTTAAATTGTTATATGCTTGGGGATTGTTTGCTAACCCTTGTATTCAACCAAGAGAGCCAAAGCGGCACCTCAACTCTTATCTAGAGGAATCTTGAGGAGTTAGTTTAGAGCCCTTCACGGGGAATCCGGCTACACTCTTGTGTTATACTTGGTGCTTAGCTTAAGAAGTTTTAGTTTGCATAAATAGTTTTAATTCCACATTAATTGACCATTAGATTAGCTAGTCACCTATTCACCCCCCAGGTGATTAAAATTGGTATCAGAGTCAAGTGCTCTTGATTTGGGTCTTACAACCTAGAGTTAAAGATCATCATTTGTAGCTAATCATAATTTTTGTACACACACATGAATTTCATGTCACCTCCCACTTTTGACATTCTTAACATCCAAACTTGAAAGGTTAAGATGTCTATGTACCTCAAAGGCCTAGGCATTCATGTTTATCTTGCTACTATTAAAGATTCATATGTTAATAATAGCAAGTATATTGAGGCTAACTCAAAAGCCATTCATGTTTTGAAGAGTACCCTAAACAATGATTATTTATGTAGGGTTGCTAATCTTGATTCGGCTTTTGTAGTATGGAACACCATCATCTCCCTTGGCGAATAAGAACAATACTATGCGGGGAGCGACTCGGATGTTGGAAGTGAAGCGTCAAACGTATGCTATATGGTCCAAAGGGATAACTCCCTTGAGGAAAATACCGAACCCGAGCTTGAAGAGGATGTTGATATGTCTTACAATGAACTTGCTTCATTTTGTCAACAACTTCTAGAAAAATATGACATGCTTAAAAAGGACAACAAGAAAATGAAAAAAAGAAAAAGATCCTTTTCAAACTAAATTTGAAAATGTTTCAAAAGAAAATGAAAGTTTGAAAAAAATGAAAATATTTTCTTGCTTTCCAAATTGAATGATTTGTGTGAAGGAAATAATGCTTTGAAAAATAAAATTGTTTTGGTGAAAAAACAAAAGGAAATTGCTTTGCATGAAAACACTTCTTTGAAAAGAAAAATTGTTGAAAAAGGAAAAGAAAATGTTTCTTAAAAGAATAAAAAAAATTATTCTCATTCTCATCATGCTGTTGGCCCAAGAGGTTACACTCTCCAATTGTTTTGTGTTTTGATGATGACAAACCAAATAAGAGCTATTTGGTACTAATGAATTTACTTAAGATAAGTTTCAGGATAAGTACCATGTTTGGAGGCCATTGCTTGCTATTGCAACAACTTCTCTGTTCATGAAGCTATGAAGGCATATTCACATCAAGGAAGGATCATAGAAGAAGAAGGCTCTAGCAAGGATAGCATGGCTCAAAGACTTGAAGATTGCTCAAGAAGTCCTCAATTATTTTGTTTTTAGTTTTATAGTTTGTTAAAGAATAGTGGATAGGTTTGAAGCTCTATCACACACGTTTTTGCGCACATACTTGATCCAAAATAATTTCTTATATTTTATACAAAAATATTTTGCATACTAGATTTTGCCTACAGATATATATTTGTGTTTTATACTAATCCCTGTTCAAAAATATTTTTGTCAAAATCAAAATCCCTTTAATTTTCTGTCCAAAATCTGGTTTTTGACCTGAGCCAGTCGACCGGACAGTCGACCAGACCTATGTCAGGTATGGCCGGTCGACCGGCCCAGTCGACTGTAGTTCTGGGTGTACATGTATCAGTGTGCACGTTTTTACGGTCGATCGCACGGTCGACTGACTGTAACCCAGTCTGCTCTCGGTTAGTTTGGGTCGATCGGGCGGTCGACCGCTGGCCTACAACGGTCAGATTTTTTGTACGTGCGGTCGACCGGCCAGTCGACCGGACTAGCCGTTTGAACAGTAACAGGCATTTTTCTGAGCTGTTTTATTTTGTCTTTTTGTGTTTAAAATTTGATTTAGGGATATATTTCAAATCTAATATGACTTAATTAACCTTAAGTTTGTATTATCCCTTAACCCTAGCCCTCTCCTATAAATAGGGGTGTTTGGGGAGAGATTGGTAACAACAAACTTTTGCAAGAAAATTCAAAAGTTTAAGGCATTCAAAAGAGCTTTGTTTCTTGGTTTTTGTGCTGAAATTCTCTCTCATTTTCTGAAGTGGTTTTTGAAATACTCTCTGATTTAATTTTCTTTCTTCACTTACAACAAGAGCTTCATTCCTACTCATTGTTCTCTAAGGACCTTTTGTAAGGGAAGAGACATTTGAAAGAGAGAGTTTGTGGTCTTTTGACTACTCGGAAATTTCTTGTAATCGAGATTGTGGAGTTGGGTACTCCGGTGTAATTGTGATTTCTTTGTGATAGTGGAAGTAGCTAGAATCCTTCTGGGGAAGGCGGGGAGTAGAGTTGGGTGCTCGAACCTCGATAACATATCCTTGTGTTTGCGATTGGTTTACATTCTTGCACTTATTACTTGCTTATCATCATCATTGATATATTTACTTGCTTCCATTCATCTTGTGAATCTTGTGTGGTGATTGTTACATCTTAATTTTTAATTTGTCCATTGATTAGCATTATCACCTATTCACCCCCCTCTAGGTGATTTTCAATCGGTATCAGAGCTTGGACTCTAGGTTTTGGCTTAGCATCCATAGAGAGATCCTTAAATTTGCTAATCAACACTCTCATTCATACATTCATACACTAGTAAACATGGCCGATAACATTAAAACCCCTCCTAAATTTGATGGACTTAATTTCCCTATTTGGAAGGTTAGGATGACTATATTTTTGCAATCTTTGGGTAGCTTAGTGGCCAAGTCCTTGACCAAACCCTACGTAGCACCCGATGGTGATGAGAGCACTTGGACCGACTTTAACTTTAGAGAATATGAGGCTAACTCCAAGGTCCAAAACTCCCTATTAACTGCCTTGAATGAGGATGACCTTACACGGGTAATTCATTGCCAATCCGCCTATGAGATTTGGCAACACTTGTTGGTCACACACGAAGGGACTTCACAAGTCAAGAGAGCTAAGATAGATCTCTTGAGGTCCCAATATGAGTCATTTAAAATGATTAATGATGAGTCTATTGATAGTATGATTACAAGGTTTACTAAAATCACTAATGGTCTTTCTTCCTTAGGTGATGACATCTCCAACGATCAAAAGGTGAGGAAAGTGATTCGGGCTCTTCCGTCTTCATGGGAGATAAAGGCCACCACCTTAAAAGAATTGAACGACAAGGACGAGATGGACCTCATTAGTCTCATTGGGAACCTAAAGACCCATGAGATGGAGAAGAAGGCAAGAGAAGAGGCCACTACTTCAAAGAAGAAATCCATAGCCTTCAAGACTTCATCCACCAATGATGACGATGAAGAAGACGAAGAAGATGATGAGGAGCTAACTCTACTTGTGCTGAATGTCAAGAGGTTGTACCGGAAGAACAAGCTCAACTTCCGAAAGAAATTTGAAGGCAAAGAGGAGAGAAGGATCATTTGCTACAATTGCCGCAAACCCAGACATATCATGGCGGATTGCCCGGAGTTTAAGAAGAAGATGACTTCCTCCTTCAAGCCAAAGAAGCCGGAGGAAAAGAAAGCATACAAGGCAACGTGGGATTCGGAGAGCGAGTCCGAAGAAGAGGTGGATACGGCGAACATGTGTTTCATGGCAAACACTCCTAAGGTAACCCCTCAATCTCATGATGATGAAGATGATGAACTAAGTAAGGAAGTTCTTGTACATGCCTTTGTTGAACTTTCTGAAACTTATGCCAATAAAAAGATTGAATGTTTTAAATTACAAAAAGAAGTTGCTTTTCTTAAAAATCAACTTGCTATGGTTTCTAAAGAAAAAGATGATATTTCTTCTAATCTTATTTCTCTTCAAAATGAGTTTAATGCCTACATGGTTTCTTGTAAGGGAAAATCCCCTATTGTTGATGAAAAAGAAATTTCTTCTTTTAAATCTAAAATAAATGATTTTGAAAAAGTTTTAAATGATTGTGCTTTTAATACAAAGAAACTTGAGAACATATTTTCTAAAAAGCACACCTCACATGTTAAGTCTACTCTTGCTCACACTACACATGCTAAATCTTTTCATGCTCACAACTCTCATGCTCACAAATCACATACTCATTATGCTTTCAAATATGGTAGAGTATATAGATGCACGTATTGTGGTAAGAATGGACATTTAGCTAAATTTTGTTATGACCAAGTTAATAGATCAAATAATCTTGTTTGGGTTAATGAAACTAACCCCCTAGGACCCAAGAAAATGTGGGTACCAAAATCAAGTCCTAAATTATTTGATATAGGTACTCACCAAGGCTCCAAGACGTAGGGAGCGGTGGTACCTTGATAGTGGTTGTTCAAGACATATGACGTGGGATATCAACAACTTTACAACCCTATCAAGGTACATGGAAGGTGGCTCCGTCACCTTCGGGGATGACTCCAAAGGAACTATCATCAGTATAGGTAACATTAAAATTGGTGCATCTCCTATTATAGAGAATGTTGTTTTAGTAGATGGTTTAAAACATAATTTGCTTAGCATTAGTCAACTTTGTGACCGTGGACTTAAAGTTGTTTTTGATGATTCTTCTTGCAAGATTTTTGATGTTAAATCTGATGTTTGTATTCTTACCGATTTTCGTGATAATAATGTTTACATTATTGACATGCTTAATTTAGATTGTTCTACTAAATGCTTGAATTTTTTGATGAAAATTCTTGGCTTTGGCATAGAAGATTAGGACATGCATCTTTTGACCATCTTGCTAGAATTAATTTAAGGATTTAGTAAAGGGTATATCTTGCTTGAAGTTTGAGAAAGACCGCATTTGTGGTGCGTGCCAACTTGGAAAACAAACCAAGTCTTCCTTCAAACCAATTAAGGATATCATGACTACTAGGCCCTTAGAACTAATTCATATGGATCTTTTTGGACCAACACAAACTAAAAGTTTAAATGGTAGTAGATTTGCATTTGTTTTAGTTGATGATTTTTCCCGTTTCACTTGGGTTTTCTTCTTGCAAAGTAAAGATCAAACATTTTCATATTTCAAAATCTTTCGAAAAAGGGTTGAAAAAGAAAAAGGTTTTTCGATTTTGAGAATAAGGAGTGATAGAGGTGGTGAGTTTGTTAACCAACTCTTCATGACTTATTGTGATGAAAAGGGACTAAAGCATGAAATGTCTTGTCCTAGGACTCCACAACAAAATGGAGTTGTAGAAAGGAAAAATAGAACACTTCAAGAGATGGCTGGGACAATGATAAGTGAATATGACCTCCCTCAATATTTATGGGCCGAGGCCGTAAACACCGCATGCTATATTTCAAATCGTATTTATGTGTGTAAGAATTCTTCCAAAACATCTTTTGAAATGTATCATTCTAGAAAACCAAATGTTGCATATTTTAAAGTTTTTGGATGCAAGTGTTTTGTTTTAAATACTAAAGAGAATTTGGGTAAATTTGATGCTAAGGCTTATGAAGCTATTTTTGTTGGATATTCTTCTACTAGCAAAGCATATAGAGTTTTTAATAGATCTTCACTTACTATTGAAGAAACCATGCATGTTAAGTTTGAAGAATCTAATGTGGTTGTTGAGAATGTTGTAGAGATTGAACCATTAGGTGAAGACATGGAGAGACTATCCTTGAAGGACTCACCCGCTCAAGAAGAAAAGCAAGAATCAATTGGTGATGTTCAAGAGGATAAAGAGGAAAGCTCTCAACCGCTTCTTAAAGCTTGGAGATACGCTACAAATCATCCTAAGGAGCTCATCTTGGGTGATGCATCTAAAGGAGTCACAACACGCTCCAAACTCCATGACCTATGTGGTAATTTTACTTTCATTTCTCATTTTGAACCCAAAGGCATTCTCGAAGCCGAGACGGACCCATATTGGTTGCTTGCCATGCAAGAGGAACTCAATCAATTTGAGTGCAACCAAGTTTGGCATCTTGTTCATAAGCCCCACGATAGACCAATAATTGGTACTAAGTGGATCTTTAGAAACAAGATGGATGAGTCCGGAAATGTCATTAGGAATAAAGCTAGGTTAGTGGCCCAAGGTTACACTCAAGTTGAGGGAATTGACTTTGAGGAGACCTTTGCACCCGTAGCACGACTTGAAGCCATACGGATGACACTAGCTTTTGCATCTTTCAAAAATTTTAAACTTTTTCAAATGGATGTGAAAAGTGCATTTTTGAATGGTTTTATTAATGAAAAAGTTTATGTTTCTCAACCTCCCGGTTTTGTTGATCATGTTCATCCCGATTTTGTTTTTAAACTTGATAAAGCTTTATATGGATTGAAACAAGCTCCTAGAGCTTGGTATGAAAGGCTTTCTAGTTTTCTAATTTCAAATGATTTTGTTAAAGGCAAAGTAGACACAACTCTATTTACTAAGCATGTTGATAATGATATATTAATTGTGCAAATTTATGTTGATGATATAATTTTTGGTTCTACTAATGAGCTTTTGTGCAAGGATTTTGAAAAGGTATTGCAACTTTAGTTTGAAATGTCTTCAATGGGTGAGCTCAATTTCTTCCTTGGACTCCAAATCAAGCAATTGCAAAACGGGACGTTCATAAGTCAAGCCAAGTACGCAAAGGAACTTGTAAAGAAGTTTGGACTTGAAGGCTCAAAGACTTGCAACACTCCCATGGCAACTACAACCAAGCTTGATAAAGATGACCAAGGTAAAAATGTTGATATTAAATTATATAGAAGCATGATAGGAAGTCTTTTATATTTAACGGCAAGTAGGCCGGATATCATGTTTAGTGTGTGTCTTTGTGCTAGATTTCAATCCTGTCCTAAAGAGTCCCATCTTATTGCGGTAAAATGCATTATTCGTTATATTAAGGGCACTATTGGGATGGGTCTATGGTATCCGAAAACCGGAGATTTCTCAATGACGAGTTATTCGGATGCTGACTATGCGGGTTGTAGAGTAGATAGAAAGAGTACTAGTGGGACATGTCAATTTCTTGGTAATTGTCTTGTTTCATGGTCCTCTAGGAAACAAAATTCCGTAGCACTCTCAACCGCCGAGGCGGAGTATGTTGCCGCGGGGGCTTGTTGTGCACAAGTCCTTTGGATGAAACATACTCTCCTTGATTTTGATTTGCATTTTGATCATATAAAAATATTTTGTGATAATACTAGTACTATACACATGACTAAGAATGCAAATCAACATAGAACGACCAAGCACATTGAGATTAGATATCACTTTCTTAGAGATCATTTTGAGAAAGGAGATATAGATATTGATTATGTTTCTACGGATTTACAACTAGCCGATATTTTCACTAAACCTCTTGATTTTGCTAGATTTTCATTTATTTGTGGAGAACTTAATGTTTGTATTATTGATTAAACATGTGATTCCTAACCCTTTTTGATGTATGACAAAAAGGGGGAGAATAAGTTTACATGGACAAAAATAAATTTATATGGTCTTGGTTCCATATGAGTTTATATGAGTTTATATATGTTTTTGTTGTCTTGTTTTGTTTTCATGCGTTTTTGAGAATTCTTGTGTTTTGTTAGTATGTGACTTTCATTATTGTTTCAATTGGTTTCAATTAGTATCAAGAGCATTTCTTTTGTTTTCAATAAATTCTTGTGTTTTTCATATAGCATAAGTTGAGGGGGAGTTTTCTCCTCCCCTATATTTTTGTTTATAGCCTATTTGTTTTGTCATCATCAAAAAGGGGGAGATTGTTGGCCCAAGAGGTTACACTCTCCAATTGTTTTGTGTTTTGATGATGACAAACCAAATAAGAGCTATTAGGTACTAATGAATTTGCTTAAGATAAGTTTCAGGATAAGTACCATATTTGGAGGCCATTGCTTGCTATTGCAACAACTTCTAGGTTCATGAAGTTATGAAGGCATATTGCACATCAAGGAAGGATCATAGAAGAAGAAGGCTCTAGCAAGGATAGCATGGCTCAAAGACTTGAAGATTGCTCAAGAAGTCCTCAATTATTTTGTTTTTAGTTTTATAGTTTGTTAAAGAATAGTGGATAGGTTTGAAGCTCTATCACACACGTTTTTGCGCACATACTTGATCCAAAATAATTTCTTATATTTTATACAAAAATATTTTGCATACTAGATTTTGCCCACAGATATATATTTGTGTTTTATACTAATCCCTGTTCAAAAATATTTTTGTCAAAATCAAAATCCCTTTAATTTTCTGTCCAAAATCTGGTTTTGACCTGAGCCAGTCGACCGGACAGTCGACCGGACCTATGTCAGGTTTGGCCGGTCGACCGGCCCAGTCGACTGTAGTTCTGGGTGTACATGTATCAGTGTGCACGTTCTTGCAGTCGACCGCACGGTCGACCGACTGTAACCCAGTCTGCTCTCGGTTAGTTTGGGTCGACCGGGCGGTCGACCGCTGGCCTGCAACGGTCAGATTTTTTGTACGTGCGGTCGACCGGCCAGTCGACCGGACTAGCCGTTTGAACAGTAACGGGCATTTTTCTGAGCTGTTTTATTTGTCTTTTTGTGTTTAAAATTTGATTTAGGGATATATTTCAAATTTAATATGACTTTATTAACCTTAAGTTTGTATTATCCCTTAACCCTAGCCCTCTCCTATAAATAGGGGTGTTTGGGGAGAGATTGGTAACAACAAATTTTTGCAAGAAAAATTCAAAAGTTTAAGGCATTCAAAAGAGCTTTGTTTCTTGGTTTTTGTGCTAAAATTCTCTCTCATTTTCTGAAGTGATTTTTGAAATACTCTCTGATTTAATTTTCTTTCTTCACTTACAACAAGAGCTTCATTCCTACTCATTGTTCTCTAAGGACCTTTTGTAAGGGAAGAGACATTTGAAAGAGAGAGTTTGTGGTCTTTTGACTACTCAGAAATTGCTTGTAATCGAGATTGTGGAGTTGGGTACTCCGGTGTAATTGTGATTTCTTTGTGATAGTGGAAGTAGCTAGAATCCTTCTGGGGAAGGCGGGGAGTAGAGCTGGGTGCTCGAACCTCGATAACATATCCTTGTGTTTGCGATTGGTTTACATTCTTGCACTTATTACTTGCTTATCATCATCATTGCTATATTTACTTGCTTCCATTCATCTTGTGAATCTTGTGTGGTGATTGTTACATTTTAATTTTTAATTTGTCCATTGATTAGCATTATCACCTATTCACCCCCCCTCTAGGTGATTTTCACATGCTTTACATGCTATTATTGATAAAAATGGAGTTAAATTTTTTAAAAATAAAATAGATTGTTTGAGCTCAACTTTGAGCAAATGTGTATTTAACCATTCTAGATTGGAATCCTTGTTTCAAAAGAAACAAGCTCCATATATTCATGCACCTCACCCATAACATGCATATGCACAATTTGCATGCCATGATCATTCTCATTCACATGTGCATAGTAGAGCGTACAAGTGTACGCATTGTGGCCGCAAAGGCCATTTAGCAAGATTTTGTTATGATAGAGTTAATTCTTTAAATTTTGCTAATAAGAATGTTTGGGTTCCTTACAATGCTAACCGCCGAGGACCCAAAAGAAAATGGGTACCAAAATCTTCAGCTTTATATTTGATGTAGGTGCGGGTTCTCACAAAACGTGAGAGAGTTGCTGCCTTGATGGTGGATGCACATGGACTTGATGGACATACATTTGATGCACCGCTATCAAGGAAGTTTGGTGGGATAACCACCATGTTTGGAGAGTTAGAGTGTAGTTCATGTGTTGGTAACTATCTCTAAAACTCCTAGTTTATTTACATGCATTTATAATTGATGATTTTTAGCATGTGTTAGTGTTTGTTAAAATAATCATGCTTTGTATTTCATATGGTGAATACTTGTTTAGATGTAGTTTTTATCAAAACTTGGATATATACTTGCACAAGTAGTGAGCAACAATTTGATTCATATACGTTTGCACTTCATTGCTCATTTGTATTCACTACATGCACATATATAGCCTAGTTTTGATGATTTCTTCATTTACACTTGTTTTGCCTATTTATATGTTTTACTTCATGTATATGCTATTTTTGTTCAAAACTAATAAATATACATGTATACCCCTTGAGTCATTTGCCTTCATGCAATTTATATTATAGACTCTTTTTATATTTGGGATATGTATGCATATTATTAGTTTTTGATAAAAACATACATATACCTAGAAGTTTGTTTTTAGATGAAAAATGAATTTTTATGATTTTCATCTTTATATGAAAAATGAATTTTCATATTTTTCACATGATTGATGTTTTTGAGCCTTATTTGTTAAGTTTATGAAAATGCTACTCACATGATTATGGTACACTCACATTTCATTTGTTTACTCATGACATCGTTTTCATGAGATATTTTGAGCCTTATATATTTCGAGTGTCAATTCCTATGTTTTTAGCATGCTTCATGGATTCATATGATTTGATTTCATCTTTGAAGGATCTTTAACTAGTTTTTCAAAAATTACTTTTAACTATTCTTCATTTGGTAGTGTTTTCACAATAAAAATATTTTGAACTCTAGTTTTTGAAAACACCTACCAACCCCGTTAAGGGCGGACGGATAGGCGAGCATGCCTTGTATGCCTTATTAAAAATTTTTTATCTTGTGCATGAAAAGGGTGGTTTATTATGATTTATATACTTGATTTACATCATATTTTCAATTGGTATCTCAATTGATATTTTTTTGTATATACTCATATTTTGTTTTCTATATATGTATGCTTTAAATTTTAAATAATATCAATTTCTATTGGTATTCTCTTTTCATACATATATATAATTTGTTTGTGCTTAATTTACAAGATATTTACATGTTTAAAGTACAAAGTATGTTTATGCTAAGCTTAATTCAAATCTTGATTTTCAATTGGTATCTCAATTGGTATTTTAATAAGCTTATGCATTATTTTCAATAGGTATTTTTATTGATATCATAATTTACAATAAACTTTAGTTGATATCTATTTAATTTAATTGGTATCCATATATTTCAATTGGTATCAATATGTTTCAATTTCCAATTGGGTTTAAATTTCATTTGGTATCAATATGCTTTACCTACTTGGTATCAAAATTTATCATGTATTTCTATTTGTATCAAAATTTAATGTAAATTTAAATTGGTATCAAAATATTTTCTTTCATTGGTATCAAAATGTAAAAATGTCTTGATTTTAATTTTTCAATTTCAATTGATATCACAAATTTCCTATTTCATATGGCATCTATATCTCGTGATATCTTGATTTGTTAATTTAAGAAGAATTCAAAATTTGTATTATTTGTTTACAATTAGTATCTTAAAAATTTTGTTTATTTATAAAGGTATCTCAAAATGTGTTTTATTACCTTGAGTAAACTTCAAAATTTGCTTTAAGTAATTATCAAAAATTTGATTTTAAAAAAATGTTCTGATATGTATTGCCTATATGCAAAGGGAGCTTAACATCTCTTCTACATATAGATTCATGTTGAGTGTATCTTATATTGAGGAGCTTGACAACTCTTCTTTATGCGATACACGTGTATATGGGGAGCTTGACATCTCCACTTATGCATTGCATATTATGCGTTATATGAGTTAGGGCTTGTCATCCCTTCTTCATGTAATGCATATATGTAGGGAAGTTAACTTAGCGTCTTCCTCTTCATGAATGTATATCGCATATATCTCTTTATTAGTTGATTTGATTTCACCCCTTTGTTGACTTGTGTTTCTGGCAAAAAAAAGGGAGAACATTGTTTTGTGTTTACTTTAACCCCTTTGTTGATGATTGACAAAAAGGGGGAGAAAGATTTTGAGTTTATATATGCATATTTGAGTTTTTGCATATATTGAGTTTATGCATGTTTATGCATTGTGTCAATGCATCTTTTGTTTTGTAAAATTAGGAGAATGATTTTGAAAGTTTAAAGAAAAAGGGAGAGAAAAGTTTTTGGAAAAAGGATTTTGGATTTATGTTTTATCTCTCACCTTATTGATGCATATATGTTTGTTTAGTTTCATGTGCTTCATTGAATATATATTTGTTTATTGTTATGCATGAGTTAAGGGGGAGCTTCTTTGAAGTTTTACTTTAATCCATGCATATATAGCTCCATGAGTTTTGTCATCATCAAAAAGGGGGAGATTGTTGGCCCAAAGGCCCATCACTCTAGTTTTAATGATGATTAACTCATGTAGTTATAGTACTAATTGTTGGCCCAAAGGCCTTCCACTCTAGTTTTGATGATGATTAACTCATGTAGTTATGTGTACTAATAATCTTGTGATTTTAGTTTCAGATCATTAACCAAGATATTAGTTGGTGTTTAGCTTCAACAAGATGATTTGGAAGCTTGCACATGTTGATTCAAGAGCCCGCGCATCAAAGATATATATAGCACTTGCCCGGTGAATCAAGAGTTTTTGGATCGAGCCGACTTGGAGATTGCGCTCTAGCTTGGAGTTTGCGCTCTACAAGAAGACTTAGGTATCCATAGTTTTAGTTTGGGTTTAGATCCTAATTGTAAAGATTAGTATAGTATGATAAGCTCAAGTTCACAACACACACGTTTCATGTTTTGGTTTTCGGTTTTAGGTTTAACCGATCTTGGTTTTCATGAATAGATTTTATATCAAAACAAGTTTACATGGTTTATGTATATTAGATTTGTTCTATATACATGCATGCTTCAATTGTTTAAACAAACTTAGTTTGATAATCTACTTCATGAGTTTTATGTTTTGATATTTATAACAAAACATATTTTTGGACTTAATGACAAAAATCATGATATATACATGTTTCATGTATATTGGATTTCTATCCATATGCATCATGCTTCAAAATGTTTAAATATCATAGTTTTGTATTATGGATGAGTTTTGGACAAAAGGTATTCTCTATTCAAGATTCCAAGTTTTAGAAAATACAAGTTTTGATTTTTGGTAAAAATAATATGCTACAAAAATAGTTCATGTTGATTGATATTTGAGCTAAACTTTTTATCACAAGTTTATATATCAATGCAAAATGCAAAAACTATTTTTGGGGATTTTTACAAGAGTTAAAAGATTTATTGGAATATTTTTTACCTCAGTTTTCTGACCTATTTGCTGCCTGCCAGGCAAGGTCGGTCGACCGCACGGTCGACCGCACCAAGTAGCCAGTCGACCGGGCGGTCGACCGACGTGCACAGAAACGTGCACGCTGGCTACAGCCTTGGCCGGTAGACCGAGCGGTCGACCGACTGAGAGCAATCTGCTCTCGGTTTGTTTGGGTCGACCGGGCGGTCGACCGGGTGTTGCAACGTTCAAAAATTTGAACGTTGGGCGGTCGACCGGCCGGTCGACCGACAGGCTATTTCTGGCCGTTTGAACTGTCAACGGCTAGTTTCCTAAATGGGCTATAAATACCCCATTTGAGAGAGATTTTTAATAAGAATTTTTGTGCGAATTTTTTCATACTCTCTGGTGTTTTTGCTGCAATTAAAAGAAGTTTTTGAACTCATATTGAACAATCTATTTTGAGGTTTTTGCTAGGGTTTGGAAAATCAAAGAAGAGGTTTTGGGAAAAGCTTTTGATTGAACTTCACCATCTTGATTTTTATTGTTTTCCCAAGGATTTTTCTTTGTGATTTTGATTTCCATTCCATTGGTTTTCTCCACACTTGAGCTAAAATCTACTATCTTCTCTATAGGATTTTGTGTGGGAAAAAGAGATTGTTTTGTGGTTGTTGGTTGAAACCACTAAGTTGTAAACCCTATCTTTAGCTTGGCTTTGTGCCTTTCCCTCATTGTGTTGAGGAAGTTTGGCTATTGGGTTGTATCCCTCAAGGTTGTGAGGTGATCCTTGTATTGGTTTGTGTGAATCCCTCAAGGTGTGAGGTGATTGTTGGTGACTTGCTGTTTTTGCCTCAAGTGGAGGTTGTGGTTGTACTCCTGTGGAGTGGGTACTACTTGTAAGGGTTCTAGGTGAACGAGCTAGTGGAAATCCTTCGTGTGTCGAAGGCGAGGATGTAGAGCTGGGTGCTCGAACCTCGAGAACATATCTTGGTGTTTGCGTTTGATCTATTGGCTCTATCACTCTCTCTCTCTTTATTTTGTGTCTTGCATTTCTATTCATATTGTACATCATATTTGCTTGGCTTGGTTGTGTGTGCATCACTTGTTGATCACACTTGAGTGCTTATTGCTTTAAGTTTTTAAATTCCGCATTTAGTTTCATTGATTAGCATTGTCACCTATTCACCCCCCCTCTAGGTGACTTTTCACTAATGATCTTGTGTTTAATCAGTCTCAGGTTTGTGATCAAGATCTTAGTAGGTGTTTAGCTTCAACAAAGGATTTAAAGTCAAGTTTTGGAGTTAATACGATTTGATTCAAGAGCCTATGCATTAAGACCACATCTAGTACTCAAGAGGAGTCTTGCTCTTTGGATCAAAGATTGGACCAAGTCAAGAAGGAGAAGAAGACTTTAAGTGAAGACTTCAAGAGAAGACTTGAGTCTAGGTTTGTTTTGTTAAGATTTTGTTTTAGATAAAATGTAAAGGATAGAATAGTTGGTGGATTGCTCAAGTATACCATATACACTCACACACAAGATTTATTTGTGTTTTCATAAAAGAGTTTTCACTTTGGAAAAGAGTTTTTATTTTGGAAAAATACAAAAGAGTTTTTATTTCGAAAAAATAGTTTTGGTTAAAAACTATAAACATATTTTAGTGCTTATTGTCAAAAATATAGATATTTCATCATGTATGTGCAGTGGATCATATCCATACACTCTATGCTTTAACAGTGTTTAAAATATGTTGTTTTTGTCTTTGGAGGAGTTTTGAAAAAATCTATTTGGAAAAATACAGATTTTGTTTTATGCCAAAATTTCTAAGTTACAAAAATAGTTCGAAATGTTCGTAACATGGTTTGATTTTTACTCAAACATGTTTGTATATCAAAGTATTATACTAATTTATTTTTGTAGATTTTTAGAGATTTTATGGGATTTTATCTAAGTCAAAAAGCCAAGTTTTAAATCCCTAAAAAGTTCTGTTCTGGCTTCTGCCGGTCGACCGGGCCGGTCGACAGAGCCAGTCGACCAACGTGCACAGAACGTAAATGCCAGTCTAGTTGGAGGGCCGATCGACTGAACTGGTTGACCGCCAGAGAGCTCTGCTCTCTGGAAAGCCCCGGTCAACCGGATCGGTCGACCGACAGAGAGCTCTGCTCTCTGTTCTAGGCCACGGTCGACCGGTCCGGTCGATCGCTGGCTCAATGGTCAGAAATCTGACCATTGACCGGTCGACCGGGCCGTCGGTCGCTGGCTAACGGTCAGAAATCTGATCATTGACCGGTCGACCGGGCCGGTGGACCGACAGCCGTCCAGGCTGCAGTTTTGTCCCAACGGCTAGTTTTTCCTAGCCTATATAAAAGGGGCTTCTATCGACTATTTTTTAACAAGATTTTAAGTGGGTTTTTGCACCAGTTTTTCCTACTCTATTAAGAGGTTTTCTCCACTTGTTTAAGAGCCAAATACTTCCATTCAAAAGGAGAGTTTATCAAGAGTTTTCAAAAGTGATTTTCTTGTATTTTCCACCACAACCTCCATCCTTTTTTCTCACAATCACTTGAGCTATCCATTGCTACATCTATCCTAAAGGGATCTTTGTTGTGAGAGGATTTGAGGTGATCAAAGTATTTAGATCACCAAAGTTTTCATCTTTACTTTAAGGAGGCGGACTTGTGTGTTCACGGTGTTTCGAATTCTAGTAAGAGCTCTTTGTAGAGGTGCGGCCTCGACAAGCTTGCCTGCTTGCAGTGTGTAGTTCTTACGGGAACAAGTGAAGGGACTAGAGAGTCCAAGAGTTCTAGTGGGAACTCCTTGTAGGTGTTGCGGCACCGAGTGATCCGATGGGATCGATTTTAGTGGAAATCCTTCATAGTTGTTGAAGGCGGAGACGTAAAACAAGTGTGCTCGAACCTCGAAACAATTCTCCCATGTTTGCGATTGCTCTCTCTCTCTCTCTATCTCTTACTTGTCTTTAGATCTTGCATGCTTATATTGTCTTTATCTTTATATGCTTGATATATTTTGTGCTTAAATTGTTATATGCTTGGGGATTATTTGCTAACCCTTGTATTCAACCAAGAGAGCCAAAGCGCCACCTCAACTCTTATCTAGAGGAATCTTGAAGAGTTAGTCCAGAGCTCTTCACGGGGAATCCGGCTATACTCTTATGTTATACTTAGTGTTTAGCTTAAGAAGTTTTAGTTTGCATAAATAGTTTTAATTCCGTATTAATTGACCATTAGATTAGCTAGTCACCTATTCACCCCCTCTAGGTGATTACAGTTTTGACAGAATCAGCCTCCTAGGTTAATGGTTATCTTAATAGGCCTTTAATCACCAATTAAATGGTGACTTAGGGTCTTCTTCTTTATTGGACACCATGGACCTAGAATCAAGCAAGTAAAGGTTTATTAGCAGAATTTTATACCAAATTGCGAATATGATAAAAATTATGCAAAATTAGAGACTATCACACCCCCACACTTATCTTTTTGCTCGTCCCAAGAAAAACAAAAGAAACAAAATTATTACACCACTTTCGTAGGTGACGCGATTGCACTGAGAATGTGCAATAAGCCGTTAAAGCTCTAAGTTTCCCTAAAGGAGGAGTTTTGTCTCTTGAAGGTTTTCAGTGGATTACACCCGCAAAATCCATAAAGAAAGAAATCAAATATTAGTATTTTGATGCATTTTTGGAATATAGAAAAGTGTTGAAGTATTTTTGCGAAAATATAAGTGATCCAAGGTCAGAGGTTAACCAGAAATTGTTCTTTCTTAAACTAAGTCAAAATGCAAAAAAAAGAAATCTTGTTATAAATTAAATGTAAGAATTTAAAATTGAATTGACTCTTTGACCTTTCAGAAAACTCTTAGAAAAAATATGCACTTTGTGGACTGTGAAGATTTTTGGGATATCGACTCTAACTTTTATACCATTTATTTATATTATTATATATATATTTTTCTTTTTCTTCCCTTAGTTTTCTTAGGCTTTCTTATTTACCCGGGTAGTGAGCCTTTAGCCGGTGACTCCCAAACCAGATGATCTTAGGGCACCAGATGAGAAAACATCCCTCAGACTTAAGGACTCGAGTAAATAAGGCCACAAAACTAAAGGGGATTATTTATTTTTTATCCACCATTTTAGGTGTGAATAATCATGCTTCCTGAGGCATAATTACCCAACTTTAATAAGTGGTTTTTATTATCATAATAATTTTTATATATATATTTTTTATGACATTTTCAGTCTTTATTTCAATCCCAAAAATTGTGTAAGTGTGGAGTGCATAAATCTAAGGCAAAAAATTCAAGATCAAATTATCTTTTCAATTTTACTTTCTTATCCTAAAATTTAAATAAGATCTATTATTTTGACTCGGTTTAAAATTTCATAATTTTAGGTCTTTCTTATTCCTAAGATAATCTTAATTTTCTTAAAAATAAATTAAAACTATTTATCTTATTTCAAAAAGTTTTGTAAAAAGAAAAGAAAAGAGTTTTTATATAAAAGAATTTTTTAAAAAAAATTTAAAAGAAGTGTAAAAGAAAGAAAATATAAAACTAACTATGTTAGTAAACCCTCCCTCACACTTATCTCATGCATTGTCCTCAATGCATAGTGAATGTGTATATACATGAACCAAATGGGAAGGGAAGAAAAATTACCTCATGGTGGTGGCTCGGTGGTGGTCTGATTGGGCGAAGCATTGCTACCCAATCAAGATAATGTGGATCTTGAAGGAACCCACCAGTGACCTCTCTAATACGATCCAATAAAAGAATGATTGATTAAATGATCTTATTTAAAATTTATCCCCATCTAATTTCCAATTTTCAAAAATAATTACTGAGTCATTTTTTTCAACATTCTTTTCCAACAATGAAGTGTGATTTTGAGAGAGGATTGATTTGGACTCAAATAACAAAAACCGATAATGACTCGGAAAGTTGACTCAGATCAAGTAGAGAGTCAACATGAGAGTATAAATTGGTTCAAAAATAGGGTCCAAACCAAAGAATTGATTTTCACACACTATCCCCATTAATGAAGTGTGATCATGAGAGACTGGTGATTCCATTTCACGGTGTACTAGTATAGGATTCAACGTTGACTCTAGAATAGAGAAAAAATCTAGTAAGGATACTGGGGTCATTATTGAATTAAAAGTGAAATGGAATGACCAACTTGAGGTTCAGGACCACCTTCAAGCTCAAGTTCAATTTTGGAAAAAATATAACTTACCAAAATGTCAAGGTGGTTTTCAAGATTTGGGGCAATTTCAAATGGATGTAAAGAAATTAAATCTTAATTTTTGTCCACAGAAGGAATGTGAATGGGTGAAATGAGCGAGTCAAGTTTAGGAATGATGAGAATCAAAACTGGCTCAAGAACGTCACTTATTTCATGTAACACTACAGGAGTCGATATTGATTCAAGGAATTGACTCGAATCGCTAACTTGAAGCTCAGGTTCACATTCATGTTTAATTTTAGGAAATAGATAACTTGCCAAAGTATCAGGAATTGGATGTTGGTCAAGTTCAGGTTGGTATGATGAAATTGAAGCTAGATTTCTTAAATGGCAAGATTCTTGGGTCCAATCAGTAGAGTTATGGGTATAAGGATCGGTCAAAGATTAACAAGAAAGACTTTCTTCGCTCTCATTGATCAATTTGCTTATAAGTGAGTCTAACCTACTGACAGGCCGGGTACAAGAATTTGGAGTCGGAATCATGTCTTCCATACTTGTTGTAATTGGTTCTTCGTGAAAAGGTGAGTATGGAAGTTGATTTTGGAAATTGTGGTGAAATTGTGAGTCCATCAGATTTTGCGATTGCTGCTCGGACTCAGCAAGGGTTCCATACTCAAGTCCTGTATTGAAGTTTGTTCATTTTGAATAGGTGAGACTGGAAAAGATGAGTAGGACTCTTGAAAATTTGGTTGAGATCAGAAGTCCAACATGTTTTGCATTCTATCACAAAAGACTTCCAAACGCTTTTCTAGCTCAAATTCTTCTTCAATTGGATGCTCTAGAAAAGGAGGATGTGGAGTTTGATGTGGGAAGGATTGTAAATTGAGCAAATTTTGCATTTGTTGTAAGAAGTCTTCCATACTCCTTTCAAAATCAGATTTTTCTTCGGGTGGTGGAACAAGAAAACGAGTATATGAACTAAAATCGAAGAATGAAATTTGTAGACAAGGTGGTTGAAAATTAGACTCGGGGGAGTTGAATCCTCATTTACTCTATGAAGAATTGAAATCATTTTGAAAATCTTGGTTATAGGATTGGAGATGTGGGTCATATTTAGTCAGATAATCCCAATCCAGCATATATGGTTGGTTCATGTTGTACATAGCCGGGTTGAAGTTATCCGAGTCAAATGAGGTCGGGGTGAAATATGCATTCATATTATGATTGAAAGAATTATTGTTGTTAAAATCCATTTCACAATATACAAAAAAAGAAAACAAACAAACAAGCAAACAAACAAACAAAGAAAAAGAAAAAGAAAATAAGCCTATGCTAGGGTGACTTAGACCTAGACGACACCTAACTAGTTGACTGTCTACGAGGGAATATTGTCGAACGCTGACCACAAGTTAATCGGCCAGGTAGCGGCAAGATCAGTGGGAGGTATCCGTGCCAGAGCAACGGCCTAATTATGTCAAACCACTATTCTTCGAGGTTTCGCCTCTCAATCCCCAACCTTAGACACCGATTTGACAAGAGTCAACTTCTAACAACTTCCCCTTAGGTCAATCTCTTAAATGAGTCTGAGATACCCTTAGGGGCCAACGTCTAACAAGTTTTATTTAGGCTTGGGTTGTGTGAGTGGGGAGGTGATTTTTTTGGCTGAGGGTAATGACTTCCCCACCTTATGTTGTCTTGGGTTTTGCGCTTAAGTTTGATTTGTGCAAGTGTACAATATAGATAAGAATGAACACAAAAGAGAGTAAATCATCCACGTGTTTGTCCTATACTATATGCAATGCCATATGTACACCTCCTATCAATATCACAATAACACAAGAATAAAATATAGTATACTGGAATAAAAATTGACACGTGCCTAGATGCAAATGTCTAAACCGTTTTAAAGCATCCAATTTCCGTATTTTAGTTCTTAAAATTATTTATAGTGTACATGTAATATTAAAATTAGCAGTAGAGTATAAAAATATACAAGAATTTACCCGACCACATAAGAGTAAGTGTGGACTTCTGCAATGCTAAAACTTTAACCTGCACATAAAAAAAATAAAGAAGAAAAGTTAACAAAAATGTGAAATCAAACCGTTCCCATCCCCAGAAACGGTGCCAAAATTTGATCGAGGAAAAATCGCGCACAAAAAGTATACGTTTTGAAATTGATATTTAAAGTGTGGGCTTTGGCTTCCTCGATACTACCGTTATAGCATAGAGGCTAAAACGACTCGAATCCATAAGGACGGGAGGCGATAGAAGCTTACACGGTATGTTCACGTGGATGTTAACAGTTCTTCAAAGTTTTAAAGAATGAAAAGAAAAGAAAACAAAGAATAAAAGTACGGTGAAACACAAAGAAGTGGGAAATATAGAAAAGAATATGTTTGTGATTTTTGTTGTATTTTTAAAACAAGTGAAAAAGAAAGAAAACCCATGGCTAGTAACTACTAATGATTCTACCAACACGCTAACCTCTTAGTGATAGTTGCCTCACATGTATATTGGCCATCACTAGTCCTTGGTTTAAGAGCTTTACAAAGCATGGCCCATATGTAACTCATCACATCCCAACTCAACACAACAAGTGCAAGGTATACTTAAACCATCAAAACTAAAAGTAAGCATGGATTAAAGTAATGTTAGCTTGTTAGTGGTTAGGAAGTTAGAGTGTTAGATCCATCATCATGAGCCATCAATGGATCTTGCAAGAGCAAGGCCAAATCGAGGCTATTAGATTCATGTGGATTATCAAATAAAAAGTTAGACTAGTTGGTGATTAGTAGTTAGTTGCCATGAGAGAAAAGATTAGCAAAGATGTAAAAGAAGTTAGATAGAAAACAAAGAGAGGTAAAGAGAGCACCTTTCATAGCTTGTCACCTTCTATTACAAGCACTCTTGTATTCCACTCATGTATCACTCTTTCTCATAACACAAGATCTAAAATAAATGGAAAATACAAAGAAGAAGAAGAAGACCTAACCTAACCTAAACTAAACTACAACATGAAATGAAAACTATCCTAAAATTCTGCATATCTTTAACTCTGGAATCTAAGGGAGTATTTATAGCCTCCAGGGAAGGGGGCAAGGGGGACAACCTCTGGCCCAAAATATGGCCGCGCGCGTAGCTCTTCGAGCCGCGCGCTGCCCCGTCTGTCCCCTGTCAGGTTCTGATCCCAGTTTCTGATTTGCAGCCCCTGGTTTTGACAGAATCAGCCTCCTAAGTAAATGGCTATCTTAATAGGCCTTTAATTACCAATTAATTGGTAATCTAGGGTCTTCTTCTTTATTGCACACCGTGGACCTAGAATCAAGCAAGCAAAACTTTATTAGCAGAATTTTGTTCCAAATAAATATGCGGATGTGATAAAAATTATGCAAAATTAGAGACTAATCACAGGCCTCCATAATTAAAAGAAGGGAAGAAAGAAGCCCAAAACCCACAAACCCAATAAAAATTCTGAGATAAATCAAATTAAGTTTGAAAATAAGGGGAGAATTCAATTTAAATTTGAAAATTGATAATGGCTTGCTCCCCATATCAAGAGAAAGGATATTATCTTAATATTTAAAGTTCAAATTCAAATTCTGAAGATATATCTCTTGATGGATGGATGGACGAGATGATGTCAAAACCCAAAACGCAGTCCCAATTTCCACAAGATTGTTGTGCCTCCCCATTTCTAGCCGCGGAAACATGGCTATCTTCTGAAAGCTTGTTTGGCGGTTGGGTGTACATCTTCGACTGGGAGTCTATCCAAGATTTCTACTATAAATACAGAGCCAGAGCAGAGGAAACAGGGGTATCCAAAGATCATAGAATTAGGGTTTTCTATAGTTTTTCTTTTCCTCTGAAATTCAGTTTTTGCATTCTAGGTTTTAGAAAAAGAGAGATTTTGTGAGAAAGAGGGGGCTATTGTACTTGAAGTGATAGGTCAATACAAAGATTTTTTGGTTCTTCTCCTTCATCTTGTTCTATATTTACTTGCATTCTTTACTTATGCAGTCTTTTATTCCATATAACATGCTTATGTTAAATTTAAATATTAGTAACTAAACTATCTTCATGGCTTGCTAATCTATAACCGCTACTAGTATCTATTATTAAAACAGATAACTGATTGAAACATTAGTATGCCTAATCCAAACCTTGCGAATAGCGAGTGTTCTTGAAGGCACATGAGGATGGGTAATTTGATAGAATATCTGTTAACACTAATCAAGGATTTTTCTTACTCTATGGTTGATTAAAATTCTTGATAGTTTAATGTTAGATTTTAACTTAGTGTTATTTCAAGTAGGGTTTAATCTTTCATCTTATTTTTCTTACTTGATCTTTATGCGTATTCCTTGATAGAATTGCTTATGATCCAAAGTGAAGCAATTATTTAAACATTAGCATGTTATTGGTGATAGATTAGTAAGTTGTGATCTTTTCTCATAACTAAAAATACATCTTTTAAAGCTTTCTTACTTAATTTTAAAAAAAATACCAATCAAACAAACTTTTCTTTTTCTATTTTCTTTCTTAAAAAGATTGTTTTTAGAACTTAACCAAAACGCTTGCATCGCATCTTTTCCTTTGGACTCGACCCGCTTAGCAACTAATTATTGCGGTTAAATTGCAAAAGCCAGAGATACAATTCTGAATATTAGATAACACTTTTCTAAACTCTCTCTTGCTTTTTAGCAATCAGAACCCAACCAAGTTCTTTTCGGGGGTGGCCAGTGGCAAGTTTCTTAGATTTTTTTGTTACATTCAAAGAAATTCATCTCGACTTCAGAAAGTCTGCCCCATTCAGCAAATGTTGCCTCCAAGAAATCTCAAAGAACTTAGAGGATTGCAGGGATGTCTGGCTTACATCTGAAGGTTCATATCTAATTTTTCAGGACGTTGTCATCCTTTACCAAACTAATGAAGAAATGAGTCTCATTTTTATGGGACAGTGCCTGCCATCAAGCGTTTGCGGAAATCAAGTAATACCTCATGCATCCACCTGTTCTTGCAGCTCTAGTATCAGAAAAACCCTTCTAGATGTATGTTAGAGGTATGGATCATTCTTTGAGAGCTGTGTTAGCCAAGAATAATGACCAAGGATATGAGCAAGTAATCTATTACTTGAGCAGGACCATGATTGGGGCTAAGCTTCGCTACAACTTGGTTGAAAAAGAATGTCTAGATTTGATTTTCACTGTTCAGAAGATGCGACACTATCTTGTACTATCTTGTAGGACAGACCATTCACATCAGACCTAAAGTTAATCCTCTGAGATTGCTTATGACAAAACCTTCATCACTAAATAGTCCATTGGCGAAATGGGCGATATTACTCTCGTAATATGAGATGCAATTCCTGTCACAGAAAGCCATAAAGGGACAAATCGTGATGGATTTTTTGGCTGAATATCCAGATCTAAGAACAACCAAACTTTATAAAGATCTTCTAGATTAGATTGCCGAAGTTGTATAACCCAAACATCCTTCAAAGAACGAGTCTGGTAACTATTCTTTGATGGCGCATCAAGAACAAGTCCCATACGAAATATCATAGCAGGGGTGGGGGTGATACTAGTGTCTTCACAAAACTACGTGATTCCTTGTGAATTTTTATTAATTGAGCCATGTTCCAATAACATTGTAGAATACAATGCTCTGTTAATCAGAATGCAACTTGCAGAGGAGATTGGCATTGAACATCTTGAAGCATATGGTAATCTGAAACTCAACATCAATAGGTTCGTAGGAGTAAGAAGTCCGACATGAAGACTTGGTGCCCTATCAAATGCAACCATTAACATGGCGGAGAAGCTCTAAAGCTTCTACATCGATCATGTACCTCGGTAACAGAATGCACATGTAGATGCGCTAGCATCTCTTGCTTCTTCACTAGCCCTTCCAGCTGGAACATCAAAGAAAGTATTCTCTGTAGCCACGACTTGTACTGCTCATAATTCTCCCTTGAAGATATTGAAACTCCATGAGGAGACCTTCAAGTTAACGAGGTTCTTGAGGCTTCTACAGATCTAGAACCTAGGGATTGGCGATTCCCATTCATCAACTATATCTTATACGACATATTGCCTGATCATCCTAAGGAGGAAGGTGCCATCAGAAGAAAAGCTCCTCGATTCTATTATAATGCAATCACACAAATACTATATCATCGATCGCATAATGGAATCTTGCTCCATTGCCTTTTACATAAAGAGGTACAAAAAGTACTCAAGGAATTTCACAATGGCACGTTCGGAGCTCACCAACTCGGATCCAAACTTTGGGACTAACTTCGAAGACTTGGTTACTACTGGCCAAAGATGATTTGTGATGCCATCGCCAACGCTAAGTGATGCCATGCCTATCAGATTCATGGTGACTTCATCTATCAAGTACCAAGTCATCTCAATCCAACGTCTGCTTCATGGCCATTTGAGATGTGGGGACTGGACGTTATTGGACTCATAAGCCTTCCAACATCCAATGGATATCATTTCATCTTAGCTATAACTAATTACTTCTCCAAATAGGCAGAAGCCATCTCCCTGAGGAAGTAAAGTCATCCAATGTGATTAAATTCGTAAAACATCACGTTATATTATATACTGTTATGGAATCCCTCGACGAATTATCCATGACAACGGGCATCAATTCGTCAGCCAAGCGTTTCAGAGATTCTACAGCAAATTTAGAATCCAAAGCATATGTTTAACAACATACTATCTAGCCACCAGCGGTTTTGTAGAAGCTTTCAACATGGCCATTGAAAAATTTCTTAAGAAGTCCATCTCAAAAAGCCAATGCGACTGGGACGAGAAACTAGGCGAATTCTATGGGCCTACCGTAGAACGGTGGGAACCCCAACAAAAGCTATGCCATTCTCTTGGTGTATGGGTGTAAAGCAGTACTTCCATTTGAGATTCAAATTTATCTCTGTGTATTTCTCTGGCCACAGGATGACAAACGAGGAGAAGCATTGACTGCGCCTCCAAGAATTAGAAGCTTTAGATGACATACGCCTACAAGCTCAACAACAAATCGAGCTCTATCAGGCTCGTATTTTTAGAGCTTTCAACAAGAAAGTCAAGCAACGAATTTTCAAGAAAGATGACCCTGTCTTAGCTTTTAGACGACCCATAATCATGATACGTAAGGCAAAAGGAAAGTTTAACCCCAAGTAGGAAGGACCCTTTGTAGTAGAGTTAGTTTACTCAAATGGGGCTTATCGCCTCACAAGTCTAAATGAGAATATGTTGATGATGCCGATCAATGACAAATATCTAAAGGTGTACTATCCCTGATCATATTCAACACTGCACCTTTGATCAAAGAAATACTCTCCAGGATCATATTAACATTACACCTCTGATCAATTGACTGCTCCATCCTTTCATGGAAACTTCTTCACCAAATGAGATTGACTCCAACCCTCTCTTATTGTTTATATGGATTAGGGTCTGGTCCAAGATATTTGAGAGAGCGTAAAGGAAAATTTGTTTCTTCAAACGAATACATCACAAATCAATTATCACAGATCAATTACGGCGAGCTGATCGGACATCAGGAAATAATGATGCATGATGTAAACATTAAAAAAAAAACAAAGGCAAAATGGTAGTTTTAGCCTTGTCACTCTTCTCTATTAATGAGATCGAGCCAACCGAATGGCAGGAGACAACAATGCAAATGACAAAGACAAAATGCCAATTTTAGCTTGTCACTCTTCTCTATTGCTGAAATCGAGCCAACCGAACGGCGAGAGATAGCAATGCAAATGATAAAAGAACAATATCAATTTTAGCCATGTCACTCTTCTCTATTGATAAGATCAAACCAACTGAACATCGGAGATAGTGTTGCATGATGTCAACATCAAAGACATGACGAAGGTAGAACAATCAGTTTTGGCCTTGTCACTCTTCCCTAGTACATAGACCTGCACCCACCTTCAATTTAGTAGAATAGGTCATATTTTGAAGTCGAACATGCCTAAGCAACAGTTTTAGGCACTCTTCTTCTTGATCGTTCCTCTTGATCTAGAAGGATGGCTTATCTGGCATGACTTTTTCATATGTAATGGTGGCATGTCTCCATCCTCTTGTTTGATCGATCGAAGCTAGTCATATTTTGAAGTTAAGTATGCCTAAGCAACAATTTTTGGCACTCTTCTTCCTAATCATTCCTCTCAATCCAGAAGGATGGTTTATCTAGCCTGGCTTTCTCATATATAATGGTGGCATGTCTCCCTTCTCCTGTTCGATTGATCGAAGCTCGATTTAACAAAAGAGCATCCAAATAGTCAGATGAACTAATCGAATGAGTTTATTTGATGACTTATTAAGTCGAACTCATTGAAGAAGGTTCGTAACACATCTTTGTAGAACCATTCCAGTGTTTCCACATTTATATCTGTTGGCCCAAAAGGTTACACTCTCCATTTGTTTAGAGTTTTGATGATAACAAAACAAATAAGAGCTATTTGGTACTAATAAGTTTGTTAAACATAAGTTTCAGGTTTTGTACCATTTTTGGAGACCATTGCTTAGCTTTTGCAAGAAATTCTAAGTTCATGGAGCAAAGAAGGCTTATAGCACATCAAGGAAGGAACATAGAAGAGAAGGCTCTAGCTAGGCTTTACATGGTTCAAGACTTCAAGATTGCTCATGAGACTTTATTAGTCTTGTTTCTAGTTTTATAGTTTTGTTAAAGAATAGTGATTAGGATCGAAGCTCTATATTCCAACACACACGTTTTTGCGCACATGCATTTCCTAGAAATATTCCCTATAAATATATACAAAATAATTTAATACAAAGTCTTTTGATTACAAACTCAATTTTATGTTTTATATATATCTCTAATCAAAAATATATTTATTAGATATCAAAATCTCCTTTAAATTCTTGTTCAGTTTTGAGTTTTGGCGTGAGCCGGTCGACCGACCGGTCAAGCGACACTCAACTGGTTTTCTGGCAGGTTGGATGCGTATCCGTGTGCATGTTCTTCGGCCGACCGGGCGGACGACCGAAGGCTTCAGTCGACCGGGCGGCTGGCCGACTGAAGTGGTGTCACTCTCTGTTTGTTTCGGTCGACCGGGCGGTCGACCGAGAGCCTGCAACGGCTCTTTTTGTTTGAATCCCGGTCGACCGGCCGGTCGACCGAGGTAGCCGTTTCAGCCATAACGGCTAGCTTTCAAACACGTTTTAAATTTGTATTTTTCGTTTCTAAACGGATTTAGGGGATATTTTATGGGTCAAATTCTTCCTAATTAACATTATATGAGTTTACTTTTTAATCCCTAGCCCTCTCCTATAAATAGAGGTGATTAGGGTTATGTTTTTAACAACAACAAGCAATATACAAAAGTTTCAAAAGTTTTCAAAGCTTTCAAGAGAGCTTGGTCCTTGGTTTTTGTGCAGAAGATTCTCTCATCGCTGAAGCTTCATTTTTTAAACTCTCTCTAGTTCATTTCCTTTTTCCACTTACACTATTTGAGCTTCAATTCTAACCATTACTCTACAGGGCTCTTGTAAGGGAAAGAGGTGTTTGCAAAAGATAGTTTGTGGTCTTTTGATCACTAAGAGAGAACTTGTACTTGAGATTGTGGAGTTGGGTACTTCGGTGTGATTGTAATTCTTTGTGAAGTTATAGTGGTTAGAAATCCTTCTGGGTGAAGGCGGGGACGTAGAGCTGGGTGCTCGAACCTCGGAAAAATTCTCGGTGTTTGCGTTTGGTTTACTTGTTCTTACTTGCTCTTAATTCTTACTTCAATCACTTACTTTATATTCATTGCTTTATCTACTTGCTTCACATTTTCTTTACTACATTGTACTTGCTCTTCTTTTTCATTGTTATATTCACTTGTTGCATAATCACATTGTCAATCAAATACTCATACAACAAGAATGCATTGCACACCTCCAACTCATATCTAGAGGAATCAGGAGGAAGAAGTTCAGAACCCTTCACGGGGTATTCGGCTTCTAGTCTTGTTTTGGGTTGATTGTTGCATCATATTTTTAATTGTGCATTGATTAGCATTATCACCTATTCACCCCCCTCTAGGTGATTTTCAATATCAAGATATCGCTATCGATCGACTCCTATGTGGATGAAATGAGTTTATTTGACGATTTATCAAGCCGAACTCATTGAAGAAGGCTCATGATGTATCATTGCAAAACCTTTTTAGTGTCTGTAGGCTATCTAAAAATCACTAAGGATAAGACATCAGATGCGAACCCTATTTCAATACGAAGGTTGCGTTTTTAACTAAAACAACCTGCGTCCAAAGGGTAACACAGACTTCAGACACGGGTGTGAGTAACTTCACGTCTTATGCGGGTCTGAGCAACCTTATGTCTTACTTCAAATATGGATCTGAGTAACTCTGCAACCCACTTGTCCCACTTCAAGCACGGGTCTGAGCAACTTCGCATTCTGACTGAGACGTCCATGTCTACAACAAACAACGCGAGATCCCTATCCATCCCGAGAACCGCGTTTTCCTGTTACTGGGTCAATTAACTCTCTATGTAATGGAGAAGTTAATCCCCATAATGGAGGGATCATAGGGGACAGTTATACTGCCTGACTCCTTATAAATAGCCTGAGGAGCTACGAAGGAGAGGAAGACTTTTTGGAGGCCAGAGAAGATAAAGAGAGACTTCTGAAGATTGAGAGCTGAGAATTCTCAAGCTAAAAGATTTTTACTTTCCTTTTGCTTTTTTAAAGGTCCAGAGAGAGAAAAAGAGAAATTATGGGCTCTAAACACTCAGTGTTTTAAAATAGAACCCCTCTCCGATTACTTTTTGAGGGCATTCTGAAGAGAAACTTGTTCGTTCAGCTGGTCAACGGAGAACAAGATCACTCTCCATTGCCAAACAGAAGAACCCAGCCTTAAACAAAAAGGAAAACCTGTTATTTTCTCTTCTTTTGTAATCAGAATCATTCTTTTGTAATTTTTCATCCATTTAAAGAAATTTTACTTCGTGATATTTTTCTGACTGAACAAAAGATAGTGACTCTGCTGGGGACTTCATTCTCTACTGACGAGAAGGCCATGGCGCAAGATGACATTCAGCTTCTCGGGAAAATGGTGGAATCCCTCGTCGTTGAATCGACCAAGAAAAGTTCGAGAAATTCCTTTTTTCAGGCTCTGCCAGCCCCAAAACAATGCAGCAGTACTGCAAAGTCTCTTCTAAGACTCGCTCTCGAATCTCTTCAGAGATTTCTCCCAGAGTGGCTCGCAATTCTGCTTACAGCACAAGCGGTGCCACTTCTAGCGAGGCTCTAAAAACCTCTCGTGCAACCCATGCAGCCCGTATCAATGTGTCTCAGGCGACCCACAAGGATAATTCATTGGTACACTATCACAATGATGGTGAAGATCAATCCTGCCATCACTCTCCTCTTCGAACTGTGCAATTTTAGGTTTTCGACGGTTCTTAACAACCCTTACGGCTCAACATGAATGTTGAACGTCAATGAAGGTGTCATGCTCATCGATAATAGGTTGAAAATTCTGTAGAAGCAATCTGTTCTACAGATACAGAACGCGAGGTTTATACCAACGTTTCTTTCAAGAAACACGAGGGCCGCACTTCTATTCCAGAACGCGAGACCCGCGTCAAACGCGAGACCCGTGTTCTACATTCTCCAAAATGTGAGACCCGCATTCTGTCTATCTCAGAACACAAACCCACATTTCTAATTCTAAAAGCGAGGCTCGTGTTCTGAGTCAAGCTCAACCAATGCTAGAGATCTGCGTTTCAACATCGCTTGAGGTCCGTGTCTCAAGAAAGCAACACGAGACCCGCGTTCAAAATAGCATGTCTTCACGACATAGAAAGCCAAAAAGCCCTCACCCCCAGGGGTTTGAGGCTAGTTCCTTAGACATCCCCACAGTGGACCTAAGGGACTACACAAGAAAAAAGAGTGTTCATCAAATCACTTATCTATGTTACTGCGAGCAGATCATCTCAGCAGTACTTTCTGATTGCCATTGCGGCTTTTAGATAAACAAACCATCAATTTTTAGCCAATTTTCAGCAGCTTCAAATTCAGCCAAGAGACGACAATCCTGGAAGAAGAAATCATTCTCCGGCGTCGAGTACGCAGAACTGACTACAAACATGGTGGGGCCAAGTTCTACATCAAGCAAGTCCAAAGGGAAGCAACTGGCTATTAGTTCAGAAGAGTCAGATGTTGACTGATCTCTAGATTTGACGGATATTCTTTTCAAACCTGAAGGGGTATACCGACACTCTCGAACCGCACGGGAACAATTGCCCTAGTCGGCTACAGTCTGTTCGCCAGGGGAATTCAGGTGAATGATGAGCACTCTACCATCATTGAATCCCAGTATTGAATTCTAGTTCGGAGACAATCGCCTTTGCCTACATGGCGGGAGCTCCCAAGGAAGTGGCTAGGTAATTCAAAGAGCAGGGCTGGGTCCAAAAGGAATAGCTTCAGCTGATTCGAGCTCAGTAAGAATCTATCGATGCCCTTAAGTAGATGCTGTCATAACTGCTTAAGGGGAAAAAGAAACCAAAGGGTAAAACTCCTTCCAAATGTCCAAGGGCAAAAGGAATAAAAGAAAGAGCTCATCTTCCACAACACTGTGAATGAAGAGCATTCCAATTTTGAGCCACCCAAATCTTCATCTAAAGAGGAGGATGAAAATCACCTAGAGGGGGGGTGAATAGGTGATAATGCTAATCAATGGACAAATTAAAAATTAAGATGTAACAATCACCCAACAAGATTCACAAGATGAATGAAAGCAAGTAAATATAGCAATGATGATGATGAGCAAGTAATAAGTGCAAGTAAAGTAAAGTAAGGAGTGCAAAAATGTAAACCAAACGCAAACATAAGGATATGTTATCGAGATTCGAGCACCCAGCTCTACTCCCCGCCTTCCCCAGAAGGATTCTAGCTACTTCCACTATCACAAAGAAATCACAATTACACCGGAGTACCCAACTCAACAATCTCAATTACAAGCAATTTCTGCGTAGTCAAAAGACCACAAACTCTCTCTTTCAAAAGTCTCTTCCCTTACAAAAGGTCCTTAGAGAACAATGAGTAGGAATGAAGCTCTTATTGTAAGTGAAGAAAGAAAATTAAATCAGAGAGAATTTCAAAAACACTTCAGAAAATGAGAGAGAATTTCAGCACAAAAACCAAGAAACAAAGCTCTTTTGAATGCCTTTAACTTTTGAATTTTTCTTGTAATAATTGTTGTTAACAATCTCTCCCCAAACACCCCTATTTATAGGAGAGGGCTAGGGTTAAGGGATAAAACATAATTAGGATTAATCAGAGAGTTTTAGGTTTGAAATATATCCCTTAAACCAATTTAAACACAAAAAGACAAAATTTAAAACAGCCCAGAAAATAGCCGTTTACTGTTCAACGGCTAGTCCGGTCGACCAGTCGGTCGACCGCCTATACAAAAATAGAGCCGTTGCAGGCATACGGTCGACCGCCCGGTCGACCCAACAAACCCGAGAGCAAAGCCACAACAGTCAGGTCGACCGCCCGGTCGACCGGCAAACATGCACACTGATACGTGCATCTGCCAGAACCTCGGTCGACTTGTCCGGTCGACCGGACAAGACTGACACAGGCACGGTCGACTGGTACGGTCGACCGGCTCAGGACAAAAGATGAGTTTGAAACACAATTTTGAAAAGACTTTGATTTTTATGAAAAATATTTTTAAATAGTACTAAGTATAAAACATAAAAATTGATTTGTAGGCAGAGGATCAAAATATTTTTGTACATTTTATAGAAAATCATCTTAGAAACAATATGTGCGCAAAAACGTGTGTGATTGAGCTTCAAACCTATTCACTATTCGTTAACAAAACTCTAAACCTATAAAACTAAAAACAAATCTTGTTGAGCAATCTTCAAGTCTTGAGCCATGCTATGCCTTGCTAGAGCCCCTTCTTCTATATCCTTCCTTGATATGCAATATGCCTTCTTTGCTGCATGAAACCTAGAAGTTGTTGCAATAGCTAAGCAATGGCCTCCAAATGTGGTACTAACCTGAAACTTATCTTAAACAAACTCATTAGTACCAAATAGCACTAATTTGGTTTGTCATCATCAAAACTCAATAAATGGAGAGTGTAACCTATTGGGCCAACAATCTCCCCCTTTTTGATGATGACAAAACAAATAGGCTACAAGATAAAAATATAGGGGAGGAGAAAACTCCCCCTCAAATTATGCTATATAAAGAAGACATTTAACCTCAAAACACAAGAATTCGTTGAAAACATAAAAACATATATGCTCTTGATACCAATTTAAACCAATTGAAACAATAATGAAAATCACATGTTATTTTCTTGATACTAACAAAACACAAGAATTCTCAAAACGCATGAAAACAAAACAAGACAACAAAAACATATATAAACTCATATAAACTCATATGGAACCAAGACCATATAAATTTATTTTTATCATGCACTAACTTATTCTCCCCCTTTTTGTTATACATCAAAAAGGGTTAGGAATCACATGTTTAATCAATAATACAAACATTAAGTTCTCCACAAATAAATGAAAATCTAGCAAAATCAAGAGGTTTAGTGAAAATATCGGCTAGTTGCAAATCCGTAGAAACATAATCAATATCTATATCTCCTTTCTCAAAATGATCTCTAAGAAAGTGATATCTAATCTCAATGTGCTTGGTCTTACTATGTTGATTTGCATTCTTAGTCATGTGTATAGTACTAGTATTATCACAAAATATTTTTATATGATCAAAATGCAAATCAAAATCAAGGAGAGTATGTTTCATCCAAAGGACTTGTGCACAACAAGCCCCCGCGGCAACATACTCCGCCTCGGCGGTTGAGAGTGCTACGGAATTTTGTTTCCTAGAGGACCATGAAACAAGACAATTACCAAGAAATTGACATGTCCCACTAGTACTCTTTCTATCTATTCTACAACCCGCATAGTCGGCATCCGAATAACTCGTCATTGAGAAATCTCCAGTTTTCGGATACCATAGACCCATCCCAATAGTGCCCTTAATATAACGAATAATGCGTTTTACCGCACTAAGATGGGACTCTTTAGGACACGATTGAAATCTATCACAAAGACACACACTAAACATGATATCCGGCCTACTTGCCGTTAAATATAAAAGACTTCCTATCATACTTCTATATAATTTAATATCAACATCTTTACCTTGGTCATCTTTATCAAGCTTGGTTGTAGTTGCCATGGGAGTGTTGCAAGTCTTTGAGCCTTCAAGTCCAAACTTCTTTACGAGTTCCTTTGCGTACTTGGCTTGACTTATGAACGTCCCGTTTTGCAATTGCTTGATTTGGAGTCCAAGGAAGAAATTAAGCTCACCCATTGAAGACATTTCAAATTCAAGTTGCATGACCTTTTCAAAATCCTTGCATAAAAGCTCATTAGTAGAACCAAAAATTATATCATCTACATAAATTTGCACAATTAATATATCATTATCAACATGCTTAGTAAATAGAGTTGTGTCTACTTTGCCTTTAACAAAATCATTTGAAATTAGAAAACTAGAAAGCCTTTCATACCAAGCTCTAGGAGCTTGTTTCAATCCATATAAAGCTTTATCAAGTTTGAAAACAAAATCGGGATGAACATGATCAACAAAACTGGGAGGTTGAGAAACATAAACTTCTTCATTAATAAAACCATTCAAAAATGCACTTTTCACATCCATTTGAAAAAGTTTAAAATTTTTAAAAGATGCAAAAGCTAGTGTCATCCGTATGGCTTCAAGCCGTGCTACGGGTGCAAAGGTCTCCTCAAAGTCAATTCTCTCAACTTGAGTGTAACCTTGGGCCACTAACCTAGCTTTATTCCTAATGACATTTCCGGACTCATCCATCTTGTTTCTAAAGATCCACTTAGTACCAATTATTGGTCTATCGTGGGGCTTAGGAACAAGATGCCAAACTTGGTTGCGCTCAAATTGATTGAGTTCCTCTTGCATGGCTAGCAACCAATATGGGTCCGTCTCGGCTTCGAGAATGCCTTTGGGTTCAAAATGAGAAATGAAAGCAAAGTTACCACATAGGTCATGGAGTTTGGAGCGCGTTGTGACTCCTTTAGATGCATCACCCAAGATGAGCTCCTTAGGATGATTTGTAGCATATCTCCAAGCTTTAGGAAGCGGTTGAGAGCTTTCCTCTTTATCCTCTTGAACATCACCAATTGATTCTTGCTTTTCTTCTTGAGCGGGTGAGTCTTTCAAGGATAGTCTCTCCATGTCTTCACCTAATGGTTCAATCTCTACAACATTCTCAACAACCACATTAGATTCTTCAAACTTAACATGCATGGTTTCTTCAATAGTAAGTGAAGATCTATTAAATACTCTATATGCTTTGCTAGTAGAAGAATATCCAACAAAGATAGCTTCATAAGCCTTAGCATCAAATTTACCCAATTTTCCTTAGTATTTAAAACAAAACACTTGCATCCAAAAACTTTAAAATATGCAACATTAGGTTTTCTAGAATGATACATTTCAAAAGATGTTTTGGAAGAATTCTTACACACATAAATACGATTTGAAATATAGCATGCGGTGTTTACGGCCTCGGCCCACAAATATTGAGGGAGGTCATATTCACTTATCATTGTCCTAGCCATCTCTTGAAGTGTTCTATTTTTCCTTTCCACTACTCCATTTTGTTATGGAGTCCTAGGACAAGACATTTCATGCTTGATTCCCTTTTCATCACAATAAGTCATGAAGAGTTGGTTAACAAACTCACCACCTCTATCACTCCTTATTCTCAAAATCGAAAAACCTTTTTCTTTTTCAACCCTTTTTCGAAAAATTTTGAAATGAGAAAATGTTTGATCTTTATTTTGCAAGAAGAAAACCCAAGTGAAACGGGAAAAATCATCAACTAAAACAAATGCAAATCTACTACCATTTAAACTTTTAGTTTGTGTTGGTCCAAAAAGATCCATATGAATTAGTTCTAAGGGCCTAGTAGTCATGATATCCTTAATTGGTTTGAAGGAAGACTTGGTTTGTTTTCCAAGTTGGCACGCACCACAAATGCGGTCTTTCTCAAACTTCAAGCAAGGTATACCCTTTACTAAATCCTTAGAATTAATTCTAGCAAGATGGTCAAAAGATGCATGTCCTAATCTTCTATGCCAAAGCCAAGAATTTTCATCAAAAGCATTCAAGCATTTAGTAGAACAATCTAAATTAAGCATGTCAATGATATAAACATTATTGTCACGAAAATCGGTAAGAATACAAACATCGGATTTAACATCAAAAATCTTGCAAGAAGAATCATCAAAAATAACTTTAAGTCCACGGTCACAAAGTTGACTAATGCTAAGCAAATTATGTTTTAAACCATCTACTAAAACAACATTCTCTATAATAGGAGATGAACCAATTTGAATGTTACCTATACCGATGATAGTTCCTTTGGAGTCATCCCCGAAGGTGACGGAGCCACCTTCCATGTACCTTGATAGGGTTGTGAAGTTGTTGATATCCCACGTCATGTGTCTTGAACAACCACTATCAAGGTACCACCGCTCCCTACGTCTTGGACCTTGGTGTGTACCTACATCAAATAATTTAGGTCTTGATTTTGGTACCCACATTTTCTTGGGTCCTAAAGAGTTAGTTTCATTAACCCAAACAAGATTATTGGTCCTATTTACTTGGTCATAACAAAATTTAGCCAAATGTCCATTCTTACCACAATAAGTGCATCTATACACTCTACCATATTTAAAAGCATAGTGAGTGTGTGATTTGTGAGCATGAGAATTGTGAACATGGGAAGATTTAGCATGAGAAGTGTTATGTGTAGTGTGAGCATGAGTAGACTTAACATGAGAGGTGTGCTTTTTAGAAAACATGTCCTCAAGTTTCTTTGTGTTAAAAGCACAATCATTTAAAACTTTTTCAAAATCATTTATTTTAGATTTAAAAGAAGAAATTTCATTTTTATCAATCATAGGAGATTTTGCCTTACAAGAAATCTTGTAGGCACTAAATTCTTCTTGAATAGAAATGAGATTAGAAGAAAGATCATCTTTTTCTTTAGAAACCATAGCAAGTTGATTTTTAAGAAAAGCAACTTCTTTTTGTAATTTAAAACATTCAATCTTTTTATTGTCATAAGTTTCAGAAAGTTCAATAAAGGCATGTACAAGAACTTCCTTACTAAGTTCATCATCTTCATCATCATGAGATTGAGGGGTTACCTTAGGAGTGTTTGCCATGAAACACATGTTCGCCATATCCACCTCTTCTTCGGACTCGCTTTCCGAATCCCACGTTGCCTTGTATGCTTTCTTTTCCTCCGGCTTCTTTGGCTTGAAGGAGGAAGTCATCTTCTTCTTAAACTCCGGGCAATCCGCCATGATATGTCCGGGTTTGCGACAATTGTAGCAAATGATCCTTCTCTCCTCTTTGCCTTCAAATTTCTCCGAAAGTTGAGCTTGTTCATCCGGTACAACCTCTTGACGTTCTGCACAAGTAGAGTTAGCTCCTCATCTTCTTCTTCGTCTTCTTCATCGTCATCATTGGTGGATGAAGTCTTGAAGGCTATGGATTTCTTCTTTGAAGTAGTGGCCTCTTCTCTTGCCTTCTTCTCCATCTCATGGGTCTTTAGGTTCCCAATGAGACTAATGAGGTCCATCTCGTCCTTGTCGTTCAATTCTTTTAAGGTGGTGGCCTTTATCTCCCATGAAGACGGAAGAGCCCGAATCACTTTCCGCACCTTTTGATCGTTGGAGATGTCATCACCTAAGGAAGAAAGACCATTAGTGATTTTAGTAAATCTTGTAATCATACTATCAATAGACTCATCATCAATCATTTTGAATGACTCATATTGGGACCTCAAGAGATCTATCTTAGCTCTCTTGACTTGTGAAATCCCTTCGTGTGTGACCAATAAATGTTGCCAAATCTCATAGGCGGATTGGCAATGAATTACCCGTGTAAGGTCATCCTCATTCAAGGCGGTTAATAGGGAGTTTTGGGCCTTGGAGTTAGCCTCATATTCTCTAAAGTTGAAGTCGGTCCAAGTGCTCTCATCACCATCGGGTGCTACATAGGGTTTGGTCAAGGACTTGGCCACTAGGCTACCCAAAGATTGCAAAAATATAGTCATCGTAACCTTCCAAATAGGGAAATTAAGTCCATCAAATTTAGGAGGGGTTTTAATGTTATCGGCCATATTTACTAGTGTATGAATGTATGAATGAAAATGATGATTAGCAAATTTTAAGGATCTCTCTATGGATGTTAAGCCAAAACCTAGAGTCCAGGCTCTGATACCAATTGAAAATGACCTAGAGGGGGGGTGAATAGGTGATAATGCTAATCAATGGACAAATTAAAAATTAAGATGTAACAATCACACAACAAGATTCACAAGATGAATGAAAGCAAGTAAATATAGCAATGATGATGATGAGCAAGTAATAAGTGCAAGTAAAGTAAAGTAAGGAGTGCAAGAATGTAAACCAAACGCAAACACAAGGATATGTTATCGAGGTTTGAGCACCCAGCTCTACTTCCGCCTTCCCCAGAAGGATTCTAGCTACTTCCACTATCACAAAGAAATCACAATTACACCGGAGTACCCAACTCCACAATCTCAATTACAAGCAATTTCTGAGTAGTCAAAAGACCACAAACTCTCTCTTTCAAAAGTCTCTTCTCTTACAAAAGGTCCTTAGAGAACAATGAGTAGGAATGAAGCTCTTGTTGTAAGTGAAGAAAGAAAATTAAATCAGAGAGAATTTCAAAAACACTTCAGAAAATGAGAGAGAATTTCAGCACAAAACCAAGAAACAAAGCTCTTTTGAATGCCTTAAACTTTTGCATTTTTCTTATAATAATTGTTGTTAACAATCTCTCCCCAAACACCCCTATTTATAGGAGAGGGCTAGGGTTAAGGGATAAAACATAATTAGGATTAATCAGAGAGTATTAGGTTTGAAATATATCCCTTAAACCAATTTTAAACACAAAAAGACAAAATTTAAAACAGCCCAGAAAATAGCCGTTTACTGTTCAACGGCTAGTCCGGTCGACCGGTCGGTCGACCGCTTATACAAAAATAGAGCCGTTGCAGGCATACGGTCGACCGCCCGGTCGACCCAACAAACCCGAGAGCAAAGCCACAACAGTCAGGTCGACCGCCCGGTCGACCGGCAAACATGCACACTGATACGTGCATCTGCCAGAACCTCGGTCGACTTGTCCGGTCGACCGGACAAGACTGACACAGGCACGGTCGACTGGTGCGGTCGACCGGCTCAGGACAAAAGATGAGTTTGAAACACAATTTTGAAAAGACTTTGATTTTTATGAAAAATATCTTTAAATAGTACTAAGTATAAAACATAAAAATTGATTTGTAGGCAGAGGATCAAAATATTTTTGTACATTTTATAGAAAATCATCTTAGAAACAATATGTGCGCAAAAACGTGTGTGATTGAGCTTCAAACCTATTCACTATTCGTTAACAAAACTCTAAACCTATAAAACTAAAAACAAATCTTGTTGAGCAATCTTCAAGTCTTGAGCCATGCTATGCCTTGCTAGAGCCCCTTCTTCTATATTCCTTCCTTGATATGCAATATGCCTTCTTTGCTTCATAAAACCTAGAAGTTGTTGCAATAGCTAAGCAATGGCCTCCAAATGTGGTACTAACCTGAAACTTATCTTAAACAAACTCATTAGTACCAAATAGCACTAATTTGGTTTGTCATCATCAAAACTCAATAAATGGAAAGTGTAACCTTTTGGGCCAACAGAGGATAACTCAAAAAACAGAAGCAGTCATTCCAAGAGGATGAGTAAATTGGAGCAATGTCTCAAAACCCTAGCAAACTGAGGTGGTCATCGAGACGTAGGGATAATCCGGCCCTACCCAAGAGAATGAGATACAACTCCTTACCCTCCATAGTTCAAGGCACCGACCATCCATACTTTTAATGGTAAAGGGTCACCGAACCAGCATATATACTACTTCAAGTCCCAAACTAGGAATGTAGTATCGAACAATGATATTATGGCTCATTTATTCATTGATGTTCTTGAAGGGGTCGCCTTTGAATGGTTCATGAAACTTCCTGCCGACTCGATCAAAATATTGGTCGACCTCAAGAAGTTATTTTTTGCTCATTTTTTTGAAGACTATACAGAAATTTTTATGCCAGCTCTCATTGCAACCAAGCAAAAGAAAGAAGAGTCTATTAAGACCTTCGTTGAAAGATTCAGAGCATGGCACTCTGTTTTCCCAGCGGCATGACCCAGTCTATGCTAGTCGAGACATGTCATCACAATTTGCAAACTGCCCTCCTCGCTTAGATGAGAGTGGCAGAATGCTGCAGTTGAAAGCAATTAGTGCTACAAGAAGAACAGGTGGAAGAAATTATAGCCAGGATCAAGGTTGAAGAAAAGACAACAAACCAAGACCCGACAAACCACCACGGCACACTGCAGAGTCATCTTCTCAACCATGGAGGAGAGATACTCTGACAACGGAGGTCAAGTCACCTTCAAAGACCCAGTCAGTCAAAGGTATTGTGGCTCTGGACCAAGCACGTGCCAATAAACTATATTCCTTTATGAGCACGTGGTCACTTTGTTTAAGTTACTTCAAAAGAGTAACAAATTACATTATCGGAGGTCAGACGTCCCGAAGAGGTAGGGAAGACTGATGATCCTAACTACTGCTTATATCACAGGATGCTGGGACACCCTACCAAGAATTGCTACATCTTCAAGGATATTCTTCAAGCCCTGATCGATGCGGAGATACTTAAGCTCCGTTCAGAGCAGAAAAAGGTGACTGCTAACATGACAGCTACATCACAGATTCAATTCGGCCGGGATCTCCTGCCAGCACCAACCGGAGTGGTTCCAATCCTGAAGAGGAACTAAGAGTTATCAATATGGATCCCTATAACCAGAAGAAAAAAGGTCTTATCCCTATTCCTACTCCTCGAGGAGAGACAATGTGGGTCCATCCTGACATTGTTGAAAACCAGCAGTGAATGACTGTCACAAACAGGAAGTCCAAAGACAAGGCCAAAGTATCCTCCAGCAATGTGGTGGGTATCTTGATTGAGTTTTTTAACTTGCACACAAAAAAATTCAAAATTTCAGAACTTAATAATAGAAGTGTGCAAGTTCTCGATAGTACCGTGATAATAAGTCGCCATGCCGGTCATAATCCACAAGGAGGGAATAGTGATGGAAGCTTTTAAGAAGTTCTCTTTTACTTCACAAAAAATAGTTAAAGTTCTTTTTTTGTTCTTTAGAAAAAAAAGAGGAAAAAGCTATATTAAGTTAGATTGAAGAAACTGAAAGATTGAGAAGGCGGAGAAAATGGAAAATAGATTTATACAAAGAAAGTGAAAAAGTGAACAGAGTTAAGAGTTGATGGTGATCTAAACTAAAGATTAAAAGAAAGGAAGAAAAACCCTAAAAGTACTTACTTGCCTCTTCGGCGCCTGCTTACCTTTGATCCATATCGATGATGTACCTTGGCTTTAAGGCGATCGAAGCATGACAGATGCTCCCATTCTAAACTACAAAATGAAAGAGCAAGCTACACTAATGTAGAAATGGATATCCATCACCATAAGCCATCCGCGACACTTGCAACGGTAAGACAACTTCGAGGCCATCGTAGTCATTTGGATTCACAAACACAAAAGAGAGAAGCAAATAAAAACAACAGTAAAGAAGAAATTTTTTTTGATTCGATTCAAGTAACAATGAAAGAAAAGACTTACTTACACCGGTGTCGCCCTCAGCATAAGCTTCGCTCTCATTCCTCCATTAAACTCTCTTCTCCTCTCAGTTACATAAAGAAAATAAAAATTACATAAAAAAACTAAAAATATTAAGTTATAGACTACAGAATAGCCTAATCTACACTTTTTGCTCAATCATATTTTGTGGCCTCAGAATTTACAGGTATTTATAGCGAAGACACAACGGGAGAGAAAGTCTGAAGATAGGGGAGCAAATGCTCCCCGTATCTCAATTGTGATGTGGCAAAAAATGAAGCATTTTTGGTGTTTCTGTTGCATTTTTTGGCCATATGGCAAGATCCGAGGAGTGCAGGTCCTTGCTTTGATGTTTCATCGGTTTATCCAATTGGTTTCACAATTTGATTTCTAGATTTGACAAAACCTCCTTTGATCTTTAGCTTTAACCACTTGATCTGTAAAGATCTGATTTAACTGATTTTTAACTGATTTTATCTTCTTTGATTTGCTCTGATTTGTCTTGATTTGCCCTTGAATTAATTCTAAATTAAATAAATATTTAGATGGGCTTTTGGCTTGTTTCTCTTCCTTTTCCCTTGGTAAAGGCCCTGCAAATAATTAGACAAAAAGATAATTAAATAGCAGAGTTTATTAAACAATAAATATGTGAATGTGACGATAAATATACAATATCAGTGACCGATTATACTCCCATACCTATCTTTTGCACGTCCTCGAGTAAAACAAATAAAAAGTAAAACAGAGCTAACTTAATCTAACTCACTTTCGTAGGAATCACTATTGCACTTAGCATGTGAAACAAGCCTTTAAACATTTAGGTTACCCCTAGAGGACGAGTCATGTCTTGTGAGAGTTTTCAGTGGATTACACCTACAAAATTCATAAAAAAAGAGAAACAAAGAGTTAATATTTCAAAATCATTTTGAAAAAGAGAGAAAATATTTGAAGTATTATTGTAAGAGTTCAAGTAATCTATAAGCTATAGGAGAACCAATTTTTTTATTCCTAATCTTAGTCTCTATTCAAAAACTTGCTATCAATTAATGTAAGGAGTCAAACTGTATTTCTCATATAGTGTATTACTCTACCCAAATCATATGCACCTTTGTGATCGTGAAATTTTAACTAGGGGTTCTTTAACTCTAACTCTTATACCTTATTTTTTAAATATTTTTGGTAGTATTATTCCTTAGTTCTATTAGGCTTTCTAATCTGCACATGTAACTAGCCTTTAGTCGGTGACACCCAAACCGGATGGGAATCAGGTGAGAAAACACCCCAAGGACTTAAGGACTTGAGCAAATAAAGCTACAAAACTTAAGATTTTATTTATTATATGGACCACTTTTAGGCATGAATACTTATGCTTTATGAGGCATAAGTACCGAGCTTAATCAGAGGATTTTTTTTGATATATATATTTTTTCTTTTTTTAAATAAGGCATAAGAATCTTTATTTTTGAACTTTAAGTGTGTAAGTGTATAAAGTATGCTTATTTAATCAAAGTAAAAATCAAGACTAAATTACTTTTCCAAATTTTTTCCCTAACCCAAGAAATCAAGCAAATAATTTTATTTTGACCAAGTATAAGAAATCCTAATTATGATTCTCCTATTCGTTAAAATTGACTTAATTTCTTACAAAAAAAGGTCAAAAATTGTTACTCTTTTCAAAAGGTTTTTAAAAGTAAAGAAAATGTTAATTTTTTTAATAAAAAGAAAAACCTATATTATGTTAGAAGCCTCCCTCACACATATCTCATGCATTATCCTCAATGTACGAATGAATACATAAATGCATGAAAAAGAAGAAAGGGAAGTAAAATGTTACCTCAAGGTGGTGGTTCCGGTGGTGGTCGGATTGGACCAAGTATTGCTACCCAATCAAAATAGTGTGGTGGTTCACGGAACCCACCTTTATTGATCTCTTTTCTACTTACATATTTACAATCCCCAATATGAATAGGATCATGCAAGATCCTATCATGAAAATTATCCCCTTCATATGACTAGTCTTGAAAAATCATCACGGAGTCATTATGGTCTATACCTGTGTCCAACAAAAGAATTTGACTTGGTGGAATGTTTGACTTGGGTTTAAGAGTGATAGGTTTGGAAACCAATTCTAACTCGAGAAAATCAACTTTAGGTTCAAGAGTCAGTATTGATTCAATAGTTGAGTCCAAATCAAAAACTTGAAATTCACATTCTCTTCCCATCAATGGAATGTGACTTTCCAAAATTGGTGGTTCAATTTCAAAGTCTATAGGTATAGGAATTAATGTTGACTCAGAAAATGGGTACAAATTGGGTAATGATACCGGGGTCAACATATACTCAAAAATTAAAATTGAATCACAAAGTTATGGATCGGGTCCATATTCATGTTCATATTCAATTTCATTGAAGTGAAAACTTTCCAATTTGTCAAGGGGTTGATATTGGTTAAGTTCAAGATATTGTGGTGAAATTGAATCTTGGTCAAAGTGTTCAAGATACCATGATTCTTGATTTTCATCAATATAATAAGGGCAATCAGGAATTGTCGAACATATGTTAGGTAGAGTTTCCTCATTCCTATCTTTCATGATGTTGATCAAACGGCTCATCTGTGCTTCTAGCCTATTGAGAGATTGGAAAAAGTAATTTTTAGACTGAATCTGGTTTTCCATACTCGTATCTAAGTCCATAGGTTCTTCTTGTTGTCAGACTTGGAAAATGGAGTAAGGATCTTGGATTTGAAGGAAATTGTGAGTCCATCATTTTCAATTTTTGTTCTTGACACTTAACCATGGCTTCTATACTCTTAGTCACCTTAAAATTTTCTTCTATGGGTTGATTATGACTAGAAAAATTTGAAGCTGAATGTTGGAATGGTGGTTGACAAAATGACTTGGGAGAATTGTATCCCTATTGACTCTGTGAAGAGTAGTGATGATTGTTTCAGTCTTATTCATAATATTAGGATTGGGGCACGTATTGATTCGGATATAACCAATTCGACATACTTGGTTTGTTAAAGTTATGATATCCGGGTTGGTAATATTCGAGAAAAAAGTGGTCGGGGTAAAGTATGGATCACTATATGCATTGGAATAATTATAATTGTAATCCATATCACAAAGATGTCAAAAATAAAAACAAGCAAACAAACAAATAAACATAAAGGCCAAAAATCTGCCAAAGTTAGGGTAGACCTTAAACCTAAACGACTCTAACTGGTTGACTGTCGACGGGGAATATATTGCAGAATTTGATCACATGTTAATCAGTCAAGTAGGGGCAAGACCAGTGGAAGATATCCGTGCTTAAGCATGAGTCTAATTATGCCAGACCACTGTTCTTCAAAGTTTCACCTCCAATCCCTAACCTTACACACTGATTTGGTAAAAGTCAAAATCTAATCAACTTTCCCCTTAGGTCAGTCTCCTATTGAGTCTAAAGTATCCCTAGGGCCAACATCTACTCAGTTTTAAGTTAGGCTTGGGTTAGTGAGTGAGGAGATTGTTCGCGGGCTAAGAAAGGTAATGATTTTCCTACCTTATTTTGTTTAAGAATGTGCTCTTAATTCAGTTTAGTGCAGTGTACAAGTATATAGCAAAAGTAACATTCAAGCAATATTTCATATAAGAATGAACCTTATGCTAAATGCTATGCACACATACCTTGATTCCAGCACTTTTCAACAGTAATAGAAAATGTAACGAAATAGACATATACCTAAATGTAAAGTCTAAATCGTTTTTAGCATTTACAATCAACATTTTACTGTTGAGTTAGACAGTATGTGTGGAGTATATTAAATGAGAAACTAAAGCATATAGAAGCTAAAACATTGAAGTTCAATCACCCTGCAAAAAAAACAAGGTGAGTAGTCCTCTCAGATTGTCGCGTTTGCGTGACAATACTAAGGTCTTCTGGGCTCTGCTTTCTAGAGCAGAGTCCAGAGACACTTATATGCCCACTGTAGCTCTTGTTTTCTTGATATCATTCATTGCACACCAAGAACAAAGAAGAAAGTTAACCAATAAAGTAAACAAAAAGCGAGTTACTTACCGTCCCTCCCCGGTAATGGCGCCAAAATTTAATGGGGGTTTTACCTGCACATAAAAAAATACAGAATTTCAGAACTTAAGAATATAAGTGTGCAAGTTCTCAATACTTACTGAGTTAGCAAGTGGCTATATGGGTCAGATCTACAAGTAGGGACTAGCGATGAAAGCTTTTAGTAAGTTCTCTTTTAGTTCGCTAAAAATAGTTAAAGTTCTTCTTTGTTCTTTAGAAAGAAAAGAGGAAAAAGTAATGTTAAGTTAGATTGAAGAAAATGATAGATTGAGAAGGCGGAGAAAAATGGATTTATACAAAGAAAGTGAAAAATTAAAAAGAGTTGAAAGTTGATGGTGATCTAAACTAAAGATTAAAAGAAAGGAAGAAAAATCCTAAAAGTACTTACTTATCTCTTCGGTACTTGCTTACCTTTGATTTGTGTCAACGATGTACCTTGGCTTGAAGGCTATCGAAGCATGACAGATGGGATCTTTTCCACTCCCATTCTAAACTACAAAATGAAAGAGCAAGCTACACTAATATAGAAATGGCTATCTATCACCATAATCCATCAACGACACTTGCAACGGCAAGGCAACTTCGAGGCTATCAGAGTCATTTGGATTCACAAACATAGAAGAGAGAAGCAAACAAAAATAAGAGTAAAGAAGAAAAGAAATTTTGATTTGATTCAAATATTAATGAAAGAAAAGACTTATTTACACTATTGTCAGTCTCAGTACAAGCTTCGCTCCTATTCCTCCATGAAACTCTCTTCTCTCAATAACATAAAGAAATAAAAATTACATTAAAAAACTAAAAAACCTATGTTACAGATTACAGAATAGCCACGCTCTCTACTCAATCATATTTTATGGCCTCAGAATTTACAGGTATTTATAGTGAAAACACAACGGGGAAAGTGTTTGAAGATAAGAGGAGCAAACGCCATCGTATCTCAACTATAACGCGGTGGAAATGTGGCATTTGTGGCGTTTCCACGGCATTTTTGTTGCCATATGGCTAGATCCAAGGAGTACAGGTCCCTGAATTGATGTTTTGTTCATTTATCCAATTGGTTTTGTGATTGATTGGTCATTAATAATGCATTTTTTGTCACATTTTCATACTTATTTTTTATAAAATATTATTATTTAATTCATTTATGATTTAGTGATGTGCAGGCTTCTATAATCCAAGAGAGAGCCCAAAAGAAACCCAAAAGCCCACAAGAATTATGAAAATAAAGATTAATTGAGAAAACTAAAGGAAGCATCTTTTCTATCTCATTTAAATTTGGGTTTTAAATTCATTCAATTTAAAATCTAGAGGAGGGAAGGATAGAATAAGATGAATCGTTATCCTAATTAAAGATAGAGGTGGACTTTTATTTAAATTCGGTTGCTTGCACCACAAGTCGATGATAAAGCGGAGAAATTTGAATATAACCCGGATCTAGAGATAACTTGATTTCCAAGTTATCTAAGAGATCGAAATATTTCAAAATTCGAGGATCAAATAAAGATTATGAGGATAAATCTCCAATGAACAGACGAAATGAAGCCACGCGCCAAAGCGCATGACCAAACTCCATAAAATTGTCGCGGCTCCTCCTTTTTTCCTATAGAAACACCGCGTTTATGGGGCCACGTGTGTCGAGTTTTGGAGAGAGGTGCTCTATTTAGACTCTACTTCTAGGATCTCTTATAAATACCCCTGAAGGGCAACAGAGGAGAAACCATCTCAGAAGCTCAAGTTTAGGGTTTTCTTTAGATCTATTTTTTTTTGAATTTTCATTGTAATTTTCAATTTTTTTTTATTTTGAAGAAGATTTGTAAGAAGAAGGAGACATTGTAATTTGAGGTGACAGATCAACACAAGGTGCTTTCGTACTTTTCATATCTCCTTTGTTATTTACTTGATTTTTGTTCTTTATTTTACTTCTTTAGTTCATGCAATCTTCTTATTCAAAAATCATGCTTCGTTTCTCTTCCACCATGAGTAACTAAATTCACCTTTCATGACTTGCTAATATCACCACTATGAACCTATAGTATTGAATAGAGAACTCAAATAAATTTCATGCAAGCTTAAACCCTAGGTTTATCTTGAAGGCACATGATGATAATAATTAGGTCAACTACTTATTAGTACTCTTTAACTTTTTTTCTTAATTTATGCTTGACTATCGTCTTGATATTTTAATGTTAAATTTTAATTAGTGCTATTTCAATTAGAACCTTGTTATTTGTCTCATGTGTTTTGCTTGAATCCTAGGGTAATCTATAATGTTTAGGGTTTAGCGTGAAGGTAATCTCTAATTGGTATTATTTGTTTATGGTGATAAATTAATAGTAGGTTGTGATCTTTTTCTACATTAATATCCAAACCAAACTTCTTTGAATCAATCTCTTTCTTTATACTCTCCAAACAAAAGAAGAAGGTGTAAGAAAATAATAATACCAAAATGCTTCTATTGCATCTCTCCCTGAGGTTCGACCTGTATAGCCCTCGCTATACGATTAAATTGCAAAAGATTCAGAGTCAAAAATAATCACATACACTTTTCATATTCTTTGTATTTTTTTTGGCAATCAAATTTTGGCACCATTGTCGGGGAAAGAATGGTATACATTATTTTCTAACTAATTTCTTTTGTTTTCTTATACAGGGGAAAATCACAGGAAATTGAATATTGCAGAACATTAACAGAGGTCTTGTGACTCTGCCCTAGAAGGTAGAGCACTTAACTCCACCACAAAGTCGCGAGAATGCGGTTGCCGCGTTTTTATGGCAAAGTAGAGGAGTTGGTCATCCTTCTTCTTTATAGGGTGATTAAATTGAAATTCTATAGTTTTTGCAGTTATTTTTTCCCTATTACCCTGTAGTACATAATAATTCTAATTCAACAGTAACTCATGCTTGTAAATTTTTAAAACACGATTTGACATTGCATCCGAGGGCATTCGTTTAATTCTGTGTATTTTAAATTACTGTTGGAGAGTTCTGGAGATGGAGAAGCCTGCATAGCATCTAGATTAGGAAACACTTATGGTGATTTAATTGCTTTGAGTGATACTATTTTATTATTTTGCACACTTGCGCAAATTCGACTTAAGGGCAAAACCCCTAACAAGATAAGGTGGGGAAGTCATTTCCCTTCCTTGGCCCACAAACCATCTCCTCACTCATAATCTAAGCCTAAATTTATAATTTGAATAGACGTTGGCCTTAAGGACTTCTCGGACTCACAAGGAGATTGACCTAAGGAGGAGATGTTTGAATCTGACTCTTGTCAAATCACTGACTAGGTAGGAGATTGAGAGGCGAAACCTCAAAGGTTGGTGATTTAGCATAATTAAACCCGTCTTTAACGGATACCTCCCACCGATCTTGCCATATACCTGACCGATTAACTTATGGTCTAATTTTGTAATATACCTCCCATGAATAATCTAAAGTAAGGAGTCGTCTAGGTCTCAGGTCTACCCTAACTAAGGATAATTTTTTTCTATTTATTTTTCTCTTTGTTTTTAACATTTCTTATGTGATATGGCTTATTAAAATAATTTTTTTAATTTTAATGGTAATCTATATTACACCCTGACTTCTTTTGAATCGGATATTATCAACCCGACATATCATAATTTTAACCCACTAAATATGCTTGATTGATCTTATCAAAATCAATACATGCCCAAGTCTCCATATTATGATTAAGACTGGAACAATTATCATTACTCTTTATTGAGTGAATGGGGATACAATACCCTCAGCCATATTGTCAACCACCTTTCCAACAATCATCATCATATACCCCTTTTTTCAAACCTATAGAAGAACCATTTGATTGGTAAAAGAAGAAAAAAGCCTTAAAAGAGTTTGAGCGATGAATTCATAAATTGGAAGACTCACGATCCGTTCAGAGGTCTCAAACCCTAAATCCATACATGATTCAAAACCAAAATGATTACATCTATTATCTTGATAGGTTAGAAGCACAACTGGATCGTTTGGAAAACATTGAAAATGCTAGGATTAAGGAAACTCTACTTAACATCTTTTTGACCATTTCTGATTCACCTAGCCCTATTGATGAAACCGATGAATCATGGTGTCTTGAAGGCCTTGATCAAGATTCAATTTCATCGCACCATCGTGAACTTGATCAATCCCAACCCTTGGACAAATTGGCAAGCTTTAACTTCAATGAGATTGAACTTGATTGTGAATGTGAACCTGATACTCAATTTTGTGATTTAATTCTAAACTTTTAATCTATGTTGACTCCGGTGTCTTTACCCAATTTGGACGCAATTCCCGAACCAACATTAATTCCAATACCCATATATTATGAAATTGGATCATCTATTTTGGGTAGTCACATTCATTTGATGGATCATAAATATGAACTTAAGTTCTTTGATTTGGAGCCTGCACTTGAGCCAAACCTGGCTCTCGAACCTAAATTTGATTTTCCCGAGACAGTATTGGTTCCCAATCCTATCATTTTTAAACCAAATCAATCACTTTATGAAGTCAAATTCTATTGTTGGACCAAGGTGTAGACACAGATGACCCTGAGATGGTATTTCAATATTGGTTATACAATCAAGATAGTTTCAATGTTAGGGTCGTGCATGATCCTATTATTTTTGGAATAATAACAATGTACATCAGAAAGAGGTCATAAAAGGTGAGTTCTTGATGATCCACAATACTTAGATTGGGTAGCAATACTTGGCCTAATCTGGCCACCACCGAAACCACCACCTTGAGGGAACATTTTGCCTTCCCTTTTGTCTTTTTTCATGCATACATCCATTCATTCATACATTGAGGACAATGCATGAGATAGGTGTGGGGAAGTGTTTACTAGCATACACTAACATAGATAGGATTACAAAAAAACAAATTCTCTTTTAAAAACTTTTTGAAAAAGGAAATAGTATTTTAATTTATTTTTGAAAGATATTAAGTTAATTTTAAGGAATAGAAAAATCATATTAGGATTTCTTAATACTTGGTCAAAATAAGATTATTTGTTTGATTTTTAGGTTTAGGAGGAAAATTGAAAAAGTAATTTAGTTCTGATTTTTACCTTGATGAATATGCATACTTTATACACTTATATACTTGGGATTCAAAACAAAGACTTTTGTGTCTTAGAAAAAATATAAATAAAATAAACAAATTTAATTATCAATTAGCTAGGTGCTTTGGCTTAAGAAAGCCTTGGTATTTGCGCGAAAGGTAATTAGGTAACTTTGAAAAAAAAAGAAGAGAAAAATATATAATATATGTATTAACACATCTAATAATCAATTAGTTAGGTATTAGGGCCTCAAGACGCCTTGATACTTACATGAAAAAATTAGATGAGTTATACATATTAAAAAAGAAGTGCTTAAAGGGCAATGAAGTGGTAATAATTCGAACTTCATACAAAAAAAAAAAGAGAAAGTAATAAATATATAAGGCATGAGAGTTAAAGTTGAAGAATCTCAAGTAAAGTAAAAAAAAATTCATGGTCACAAAGATGAATATGACTTAGGGTAAAGATAATAGACTCGATGAGAAATTCAGTTTGAATCTTAACCTAAATTGATAAATAAATATTTGAATAAAGACCAAGTATAAGAATAATCAATTTGATAATCCTAAAAACTTATAAATTGCTTAATTTTAATAAATATTTCAAATATTTTTCCTCTTTTAAAATGAAATTTCAAAAAATACTAACATTTTATTTTTCTTTATTTATGGATTTTGTGGGTGCAATCCACGAAAAATCCTTACGAGATAACACTCGTCCTCTGGGGGTAACCTAGAGATTTAACGGCTTATTGCATATGGTAAATGCAATCGTGATATTTACTAAAGTGAGTAAGGATAGATTAGTTTAGTTCAGATTTTTTTTTTTGGTTTACTCGAGGACGAGAAAAAAGATAGGCGTGGGGTGTGATTGGTCATCAATAATGCATATTTTTAGTCACATTTTCATATTTATTTTTTATAAAATATTACTATTTAATTCATTTATTATTTAGTGATGTGTAAGCCTCCATAATCCAAAAGAGAGCCCAAAGAAGCCTAAAAGCCCACAAGAATTATGAAAATAAAGATTAATTGAGAAGATAAAGGTAGCAGCTTTTCTATCTCATTTAAATTTGGTTTTTAAATTAGTTTAATTTAAAATCTAGAGGAGGAGAATGATAGAATAAGATAAATCTTCATCCTAATTAAAGATAGAGGTGGACTTCAATTTAAATCTGGTTGCTTGCACCATATGTCGAAGAGAAAAGGAAAAAATTTGAATATATTCCAGATCTAAAGATAACTTAATTTGCAAGTTATCTAAGAGATCAAAATATTTTAAAATTCGGGGATCAAATGAAGATTCTGAGGATAGGTCTCCACATGAACGGATGAGATAAAGTCACGCACCAAAGCGCGTGACCAAACTCCACAAAATTGTTGCAACCCCTCCTTTTTTTGTCGCGGAAACGTCAGATTTCATGGGGTTGCGTGCATCGAGTTTTGGGCGAGGTGTTCTACTGGGACTCTACTTCTAGGATCTCCTATAAATACCCTTAAAGAGCAAAAGAGGAGAGGCATCTCAGAAGCTCAAGCATAAGATTTTCTTTAGATCTATTTTTTTCCGAATTTTTATTGTAATTTTCAAGTTTCTTTTATTTTGAAGAAGATTTGTAAGAAGGATATATTATAATTCGAGGTGACAGATCAATACGAGGTGTTTTCATTCTTTTTATATCTCTTTTGTTATTTACTTGATTTTTGTTCTTTATTTTGCCTCTTTACTTCATGCAAACTTCTAATTCAAAAACCATGCTTCGTTTCTCTTCCACCATGAGTAGCTAAATCCACCTTTCATGGCTTGCTAATATCACCACCATGGACCATAGTATTGAATAGAGAACCCAATTAAATTTCATGCCTGCTTTAACTTTACATTTATCTTAAAGACACATGATGATAATAATTAGGTTAACTACATACTAGTACTCTTTAACTATTTTTCTTAATCTATGCTTAACTATCGTCTTGATATTTTAATGTTAAATTTTAACTAGTGCTATTTCAATTAGAACCTTGTAATTTGTCTTGCGCGTTTTGCTTGAATCTTAGGGCAATCTATCATGTTTACGGTTTAGAGTGAAGGTAATCTCTAGTTGGTATTATTTGTTTATGGTGGTAGATTATTATAGGTTATGATCTTTCTGTACATTAATATCAAAACCAAACTTCTTTCAACCAATCTCTTTTTTTAAACTCTCCAAACAAAAGAAGAAGGTGTAAGAAAACAACAACATCAAAATCTTCCATCGCATCTCTCCCTGAGGTTCGACCCATATAGTCTTTGCTACACGGTTAAATTGCAAAAGATTCAAAGCCAAAACCAATCACATACAATTTTTATATTCTCTATCTTCTTTTTGGCAATCAGTGATTTGGTTTCTGGATCTGACGAAACCTCCTTAGATCTTCAGTTTTAACCAATTTGATTTGTAAAGATCTGATTTAACTGATTTTTAACTGGTTTTATCATCTTTGATTTGCTCTGATTTGCCTTGATCCTTGATTTGAATTAATTCTGAATTAAATCAGAATCTAGATAGGCTTTGGGCTTGTTTTCTCTTCATTCTCCCTTAGTAAAGGCTCTGCAAATAATTAGACGAAAAGATAATTAAATAGTAGAGTTATTAAATAATAAATATGGGAATATAATGATAAATATGTAATAACAGTGACCGATCATATCTCTACAAAAGAAACTACGGAGGATATTATTTCCGTCACCAGTTCAGGAGAAGAAGAATCAACCTTTGCTGCTGACACAGGCGCACCTCCCACATCGAAGATTTGATCTGGCAAGCAATACTTGAAACAGTATAGCAAGAAAATGGTAGACTCCCCCAGCCAGCTGAGAAGGCAACCAAGTAGTCTACGAAACCATTAATGGAAACAAAGAAAGAGCTTCGTTATGTTAAAGCTCTTCAAAAAGGCGCTATGGGACCATCAACTCCCTTCCATTTTGATGTCATGGCTCAACTAGCCAACATAACTACTTGAATCACTCTTTACGAGTTTCTGAGGCTTTCCAAGTCTATTTGGGATGCCTTAAGAGAAGCATTAGTAGATGCAGAGATTTTCATGACCCAGATTCATGCTATATGCGGAGAGGAAGACGGCAACCATTGCCACCACACCTCAAAACAGCTTCCCTGCATCACCTTCACCCCATAAGACATGCAAGTTAAAGAGAAACATGATAGGGCCCTATAGAGGGTATATTGAATCATCTGAGGTGAGTCGTATTCAGGTTAATCTGGGATCCGCGTTGAGCATTATGCCTCACAGGGTCATACAGCATTTGAGGTTCCCACTCATAGATTAAGCGCCACTCAAACAATCATCTATGGCTTCAACGTCAATGCTATGCGCCCGTTGGGGACAATAGAGCTCAGATGTCAAACTGAGAACCTGAGATCTGAGGTGACATGTTATGGCATTGATGCCGATACTCGTACAACTTGCTGTCGGGATGACCTTGGATTCACTGCAACTCCATCGTCCCATCAACTCTTTATCAAGTAATGAAGCACGTTGATGACGATGAAAAAATGAGAATGTTGATTGTCGAAAGATATCTATCCAAGGGAATTGAGAATTACTCCCTTGATTCCCTCCTCATTCATGATTCTCCTCAGATTGATGAGAATCCGCACCCAGAAGAACCCAACTCTGGCAACGAATCTGATATGAAGCCAGAAGAAGAGTGTCTCTGTGAAATAAATCCCCTTGTAATGAGCATTGATAAGCTCAATTTTAATACTACTGCTAATATCAAAGGCGAGTAGTTTATCAATGAAAATTTAGATTTTGCTTACTTTTCTGCATTTGCTTCTGATTCTGTACTGTCAGACATTAGTACTGACATAGATAGTGACCCATGGTCAGCAATGAATTCGCTGACATCATTGTATGCACCAATAAAGTCATCCTTTATTGTACACGAAAAGACCCAGGGCAGATATAATGCTCTCTTTGAAGTACTAGCCAAGCGAAAAGGTCAAAAGCTAATTCTATTTGAAAGAATTGAGTCTGATCCTATAGCTTATGAAAGCTCATGGGGCAATTCTGAGTCTCTATAATTCTTCAATTACAGACAAAAATCGTGTCATATGATGGAAAGAATGGGTGATTAGTCACTAAACATGCATATTTCATACCACACTTCACATTTATTCCATATTAATTTCTGTTGATAACACTTCTCTTGTATATTTTTAGGTCCATGACATGAAATGAAGAAAAGAGCCAAATCCTATTCATTTGGTGATTTAAAGCCTACACATATAGCCATTGACCTTGGGAAGCTAGTCTATGAAAATCAGATGCAAATATTCAGAAACTAGGATGCGCAACTGACAGGAGGACAGACCAACAGGTCACACCTGCCGGTGCCACCCTGGCAAAGCCAGAGAGACAGCAGAAATACGACATTGGCCGCGCTTTTGTGGCCGTACTGGCTCCTCTGAGCCAGTACTTCTGGCCAGGGATTGTTTCTCGGGGCTCCTTTCCTCCTGTGCCTATAACTACCCCCTTGATTTTTCAGAGAGGGGGATATGCAGGATATAGAGAGTTTAGGATAGTTTGTTGTTGTATTTTCTTTGTTTTCTTGTAATGTCTTCTTCTTCCTCTAGCTTAGCTTAGCCATTAGAGTGAAATAGAGAGAGCGTGTGCAAGTTGTATTTGAAGGTAACAATCTTATACAAGTAATACTTCTCCTTCTTCGTTTCATTCCTTGGTGTTTTTACTTGCTTTTATTTCCTTACACTAGTGTAGAACTTTGCTCTTTAACGTCTTCTCTCTTGTTTTTCTTACTCATGTCTAACTAACGTTTCCATTACATGGATAACTAACTACTAACCCATTAATTTCTAACAACTTGATTGATAGCCCAAATGAATTAATAGTGTCAAACAAGCCTTGTGCAAATAAGAGCTATGACATTTTAAGATGAGGGTTCTAACTCTAACTTACTTATAAGTATTACCACTCTCATATTTCATGCTTAATCATTTTTGGATTATAGATTGTAAACACTACTTGTTTTATAAGTTAGAGATATCCCTATTCATCTTTGCCGATACCAATAGTGCACTTGTTTCTTCCCTTATTCCCACCTTCAATTGGATCTTGATAAGAAAATGTTCAAGTTTTATCCTGTAAAGCTAAGTGAAGTTAAGAACTTTCATTCGATCTCCAATGTGAATAGTACTTATGCATAAAGCTTATGCTTGCCTATGATCCATTGTAAGGCTACATCATCAAGAAATTAGAGATTAGTACGAGCAATTAGTAAAAAGTTAGTCATGCATTTTTACCTTTACAAAAAAACTTAAAAAATCACTTCTTCAATCTTCAAAACAATCTAAGAAATTTTTGAAACAACACTTGTTTTCTTTTCAATTCTTTATTTGAGATAAAGAATATCTTTACCACGAACAAAGAAGCTGCATTCAACCTTTCATCGCTCTCCCTCGTGGATACGACCCGTATAGCCACTTCGCTATTAGGGTAGATCGCTAAAGTAGTAACATCGACCATCACTCTTTTACTTATTCTTGTGCATGCTTTTTGGCAACCAAATTTTGGGCACTGGTGCTGGTGAGGGAACGGCTTTATTGTTCAAATGTTCAAACACTAAAGATTCTTCTTTGTTTTTGTGTGTAGGAGATGCCAAGGAGCTAAATATGACGGGAAGCAAGATCGATGAACAAAGACGTTGCACAAAGAATTCATTTGCCCTCAAAAAAATCGTGTAAAAGTGAATTTTTCTGGTTGAAGTACTAACAAAAGCTCTTCTGTAGGGTTGCCGAAAATCTCGCAAAATTGCTTTCTAAAAATTTTTAGTTCACTTGTACGCTTCACTTTTACACTTGTAATAACTCAACAGAAATTCATTGGTTGTTCAATTAAAAATCAGATTAGACTCTTGCATTTAGGGCACATGTCTATTTCAATTCATTTAAATTTCTATTGAAGAGTGCTAGAGAAAGGCATGTGTGCATATTATTTAGAATAGGAATAAAAACTTCGGGTGATTTATCGCTTTGAGTGTTATCTTGTTGTATATTTGACACGAGCACAAAATTGACTTCAAGGGCAAATCCTAATAAAAAGATAAGGTGAGAATGTCATTCTCCTTCCTTGGCCCAAAAATAATTCTCCATCTCACGCACAATCCCAAACCTAATTAAAAACTGATAGATGTTGGTCCTAGAGACATATGGGACTCATTAACAGATTAACTGAGGGTGAAAATTGTAAGAATCATATTCCTGCGAAATTGGTGTTTAAGGAAAAAGGATTAAGAGGTTAAGCCTCGAAGACTTCATGGTTTGGCGTAATTAAGGCCCGAGGCTCATGCCCAGATACCTTCACCGAGTTTTACCCTTTTATGGCCGATTAGCTGGTGGTCTGATCCTGCAATAACCTCCCCCAGGTGTTCGACCAGTTAGGAGTCGTCTAGGTCCAGGAACCTTAGACTAGATTTTGTGGTTGTTTCTCTTTCTTTTATTTGTTTTTTATTCTTTTCGATTGTTTGGTTGTTTATATATTTTTTATGGTGTGCTGTATGCAAGAATGATTGAGAAATCCAGTTACTTCTAAATTAACCCGAAAGACTTTTTTCCACTGCATCCAAAACTAGTGATGGCATCACTACAGGATAGATTTTACCCAATAAGAACTTCACTCCAATCTTGTATAAAACTTCCTGAAGCGAATGGTAATAATTTTGAGTTGAAACCACAATTCATCAACACTCTCACGAAATTTCACGGTATAGAACCAGAGGACATATACTTCTTTATTAGGGAATTGAAGAAGCATGCCTCATGATGCATATTCCACAGCTAGGAGACGATGTCATTATGTTTCATTCCCTTTTCTCTAAAGGATCTAACTAAAAAATAATTGTACAGCTTGGCTGTAGACTCAGGCACAACGTGAGACGAGTTCCTCAAGGCTTACATGAGGAAATTTTTCCCAATACACAAGATTGCCCTCATCCGAAAGAACATCATGCAGTTTAGGTAAGAGCAGAGCGAACCATTCTGGAAATACTTTGAGCGATTCAAAGATCTCCTAACCTAGTGCCCTCATCACGGAATAGAAAAATGACGTCAGTGTCAGATTCTCTGTGATAGTTTAGATTATCAAACAAAATTTTGTTAGAAATCATCTGTCAGAGGGGATTCCTACAAAAAGATGAAAATCAGGGTTGGGATCTATTTGAAAATTTAGCTAAGAAAACCCTCCAATGGGAGCCAACCCCTGAGAAGCCAAGGAATTCACAATCGATAGCTTCTAAAGGAGGGCTCCTAGACATAGAATCATCCATCACTGCTGAAGCTAAGATAGTCACTCTAATGAGAAGAATAGAAGCTCTAGAAATAAAAGAGCCCGCTAAGGGAACCAAATCAACCAACCACAGATACACAATCCAGGTTGTTCATATTATCTGGCAAAAAACCATGTTTTCAAAGAGTGCCCAGTTTTTCAAACTCATCAATTACCACTGGAACACATGAATGCGGCTTACTCAAGACCACAAAATAATCCCTACTCACAAACTTACAATCCCGGTTAGAGAAATCACCCAAATTTCTCTTGGGGCCCAAACAATTCTCCCAGGCCCAATTTCCCCAATAATATTCACCATCCCAATCATCATGCAAACTTTCCCAATCAACTATTCTATTCTTCTTTCCAAAACTCACCAACAAAGAAAAAACTTAGTAAATTGGAGGCGTGTATAGAGACATTCCTGAAGACTCAGACCGCCTTCATGCAAAATTAAGGATAAATGTTGAACAACCATGCACAGGCCATATCTAGATTGGAAGTTCAGATGAGTCAGTTACCAAGTTCTCAAGTGAATGACCCAAGGGTGCTTTACCTAGTCAATCTCTAGTCAACCCTAAGAATTCCAGTCAAGCTTATGAGGTTCAATATTCTCAAATCAATTAGTGTAATGTTGTCGTACATTAAGGTTACGAAAGAAGGTTGACAATCAGGTCTATCAGCTAAAAAGTCCAGTTCAAGTTGATCTTACTCCTGCCTCCACATCTTCTAGCCCTTCTCAGCCTCCTTCACAAATGTCTGATAAAAACACAGCTACTAGTCAAGTTCACAAGCCTACAACACCCATTCCAAATTGGCTTAGAAACAAGAATAAGAACATGCATATGAAAAAGATACTCAAAATGTTCAATCAGGTCAAATTGAATGTACCTCTTCTTGACGTTATCCAACAAGTTTATGTATATGCTAAATTCCTTAAGCATATGTATGCTAAGAAGAGAAAGACGAATGTGCTAAAGAAAGTATTTTTAGCAACCAACATAAGGAAACTTCGGTCTGATCCCATTCTGGTCAAATACAAAGATCCCAGATGTCCCACAATTTCTTGAACCATAGGACAAACAAAATTAGCAGAGCACTTCTTGACCTTGGAGTAAGTATCAACTTGCTACTGAAATCACCTAGAGGGGGGGTGAATAGGTGATAATGCTAATCAATGCACAATAAAAAATTTGATGCAACAATCAACCCAAAACAAGACTAGAAGCCGAACACACCCGTGAAGGGCTCTGAACCCTTCCTCCTGATTCCTCTAGATATGAGTTGGAGGTGCGCGATGCAATCTTGCTGTATGAGTATAAGATTGACAATATGAATATGAAACAATTAAATATAGCAATGAATGTAGAAAACAAGAAATAAGTGCAATGAAAGTAAAGCAAGGAATAAGAGCAAGTAAACCAAACGCAAACACCGAGAATTTTTTCGAGGTTCGAGCACCCAGCTCTACGTCCCCGCCTTCACCCAGAAGGATTTCTAACCACTATAACTTCACAAAGAATTACAATCACACCGGAGTACCCAACTCCACAATCTCAAGTACAAGTTCTCTCTTGGTGATCAAAAGACCACAAACTATCTTTTGCAAAAGCCTCTTTCCCTTACAAGAACCCTGTGGAATAATGGTTAGAATTGAAGCTCAAATATTGTAAGTGGAAAAAGGAAATGAACTTGAGAGAGTTTAGAAAATAAAACTTCAGTGATGAGAGATTCTTCAGCACAAAAACCAAGGACCAAACTCTTTTGAAAGCCTTTGAAAACTTTTGAAATTTTTTGTAAATGCTTGTTGTGTTAAAATCTCTCCCTAATCACCCCTATTTATAGGAGAGGGCTAGGGATTAAAGAGTAAACCCTCATAATGCTAATTAGGAAGTATTAGACCCAGAAAATACCATTTAAACACTTTAGAGAAGAAAAGACAAATTTAAAACGTGTTTAAAAACTAGCCGTTATGGCTGAAATGACTATCTCGGTCGACCGACCGGTCGACCGGGATTCAAACAAAAGAGCCGTTGCAGGCTCTCGGTCGACCGCCCGGTCGACCGAAACAAACAGAGAGCAACACCACTTCAAACGGCCAGCCGCCCGGTCGACCGGAAAACATGCACATGGATACGCACAAAAACTGCCAGAGGTCCAGTCAACTGGGTCGGTCGACCGATCTGACCTGACTTAGTGACGGTCGACCAGTCGGTCGACCGGCTCAGGCCAAAAGTCAAAACTGAAACATAATTTTGAAAGGGATTTGAAATCTAACAAAATAGTTTTGATTAGAGATATATATAAAATAAAATTGAATTTGTAATCAAAAGGCTTTGTATTAAAATATTTTATATATATTTATAGGGAATATTTCCAGGAAAGGCATGTGCGCAAAAACGTGTGTGTGTGTGTTGGAATATGGAGCTTCAACCCTATTCACTATTCTTTAACAAAAAGTATAAAACTAAAAACAAATCTAATGAAGTCTTTTTGAGCAATCTTGAAGTCTTGAGCCATGCAAAGCCTAGCTAGAGCCTTCTCTTCTATGTTCCTTCCTTGATGTGCCATAAGCCTTCTTTGCTCCATGAACCTAGAATTTCTTGCAAAAGCTAAGCAATGGCCTCCAAACATGGTAAAAACTTGAAACTTATCTTGAACAAACTCATTAGTACCAAATAGCTCTTATTTGTTTTGTTATCATCAAAACTCTAAACAAATGGAGAGTGTAACCTTTTGGGCCAACAATCTCCCCCTTTTTGATGATGACAAAACAAATAGGCTATGTTAAAAATAAAAGAGAGGTGTAAGCTCCCCCTCAAATTATGCTACATTAAACAAATAAAAACAATGTAATATGCAAGCAAAAACCATGAGACTAAAAACCATGAGGTATTAAACACTTGCAAAACACTTAAACTCAAATATAAGAATCATAAACACTTTGTAAAAACAAAAACAATATAAATTTATATTGGAATCAAGACCATAATAAACTCGAACTTATTCTCCCCCTTTTTGTCATACATCAAAAAGGGTAAGAAAAACATTTTTATTCAATAACACAAACATTTAGTTCACCAGAAATAAAGGAGAATCTATCAAAATCAAGTGGTTTAGTGAAAATATCGGCAAGTTGCAAATCCGTGGAAACATAATCAATATCTATATCATCTTCTCAAAATGATCTCTAAGAAAGTGATATCTAATCTCAATGTGCTTGGTCTTACTATGTTGATTTGCATTCTTAGTCATGTGAATAGTACTAGTATTATCACAAAATACTTTTATATGGTTATAATGCAAATCATAATCAAGAAGAGTATGTTTCATCCAAAGGACTTGTGCACAACAAGCCCTCGCCGCAACATACTCCGCCTCGGCGGTTGAGAGAGCTACGGAATTTTGTTTCCTAGAGGACCATGAAACAAGACAATTACCAAGAAGTTGACATGTCCCACTAGTACTCTTTCTATCTACTCTACAACCCGCATAGTCGGCATCCGAATAACTCGTCATTGAGAAATCTCCGGTTCTCGGATACCATAGACCCATTCCAATTTTGCCCTTAATGTAACGAATGATGTGTTTTACCGCAATAAGATGGGACTCTTTAGGACAAGATTGGAATCTAGCACAAAGACACACACTAAACATAATGTCCGGCCTACTTGCCGTCAAATACAACAAACTTCCTATCATGCTTCTATATAACTTAATATCAACACATTTACCTTGGTCATCCTTATCAAGCTTGGTTGTAGTTGCCATGGGAGTGTTGCAAACTTTTGAGATTTCAAGTCCAAACTTCTTTACGAGTTCCTTTGCATACTTGGCTTGACATATGAAATTCCCATCTTGTAATTGCTTAATTTGGAGTCCAAGAAAGAAATTCATTTCACCCATGGAAGACATTTCAAACTCACACTGCATAACCTTTTCAAACTCCTTGTATAAAAACTCATTAGTAGAACCAAATATTATATCATCAACATAAATTTGCACAATTAAAATGTCATTATCAACATGCTTAGTAAAAGAGTTGTGTCTACTTTGCCTTTAACAAAATCATTTGAAATGAGAAAACTAGAAAGCCTTTCATACCAAGCTCTTGGAGCTTGTTTCAATCCATACAAAGCTTTATCAAGTTTAAAAACAAAATTGGGATGAACATGATCAACAAAACCGGGAGGTTGTTCAACATAAACTTCTTCATTAATAAAACCATTTAAAAATGCACTTTTCACATCCATTTGAAAAAGTTTAAAATTTTTAAAAGATGCAAAAGCTAGTGTCATCCGTATGGCTTCAAGCCGTGCTACGGGTGCAAAGGTCTCCTCAAAGTCAATTCCTTCAACTTGAGTGTAACCTTGGGCCACTAATCTAGCTTTATTCCTAATAACATTTCCGGACTCATCCATCTTGTTCCTAAAGATCCACTTAGTACCAATTATTGGTCTATCGTGAGGCCTAGGAACAAGGTGCCAAACTGGTTGCGCTCAAATTGATTGAGTTCCTCTTGCATGGCTAACAACCAATATGAGTCCCCCTCAGCTTCGAGGATGTTTTTGGGTTCAAAATGAGAAATAAATGCAAAGTTACCACATAAGTCATGGAGTTTGGAGCGAGTTGTTACCCCTTTAGAGACATCACCTAAAATGAGTTCCTTGGGGTGATTTGTAGCGTATCTCCAATCTTTAGGAAGTGGTTGAGAGCTTTCCTTTTTATCCTCTTGAACATCACCAATGGGTTCTTGCTTTTCTTCTTGAGCGGGTGAGTCCTTCAAGGATAGTCTCTCCATGTCTTCACCTAATGGATCAATCTCTACAACATTCTCAACAACCACATTAGATTCTTCAAATTTAACATGCATGAATTCTTCAATGGTAAGGAAAGATCTATTGAATACTCTATAAGCTTTACTAGTAGAAGAGTATCCAACAAAGATAGCTTCATAAGCCTTAGCATAAAATTTACCCAAGTTATCTCTAGTATTTAAAACAAAACACTTGCATCCAAAAACTTTGAAATATGAAACATTAGGTTTTCTAGAATGATACATTTCAAAAGATGTTTTGGAAGAATTTTTAAACAAATAAATACGATTTGAAATATAGCATGCGGTGTTTACGGCCTCGGCCCATAAATATTGAGGGAGGTCATATTCACTTATCATGCTTGATTCCCTTTTCATCACAATAAGTCATGAAGAGTTGGTTAACAAACTCACTACCTCTATCACTCATTATTTTCAAAATCGAAAAACTTTTTTTCTTTTTCAACCCTTTTTTGAAAAACTTTGAAATGAGAAAAAGTTTGATCTTTGTGTTCCAAAAAGAAAACCCAAGTGAAACGGGAAAAATCATCAACTAAAACAAATGCGAATCTACTGCCATTTAAACTCTTAGTTTTAGTTGGTCCAAAAAGATCCATATGAATTAATTCTAATGGCCTAGTTGACATGATATCCTTGATTGGTTTGAAGGAAGACTTGGTTTGTTTCCCAAGTTGGCACGCACCACAAATGCGGTCTTTCTCAAACTTCAAGTAAGGTATACCCTTCACCAATTCCTTAGAATTAATCCTTGAAAGATGGTCAAAAGATGCATGTCCTAATCTTCTATGCCAAAGTCAAGAATTTTCATCAAAAACATTCAAGCATTTAGTAGAACAATCCAAATTAAGCATGTCAATGATATAAACATTATCATCACAAAATCCGGTGATAATACAATCATTGGTTTTGCAATCAAAAATCTTGCAAGAAGAGTCATCAAAAACAACTTTAAATCCACGATCACAAAATTGACTTATACTAAGCAAGTTATGTTTTAAACCATCAACAAGAACAACATTTTCTATAATGGGAGATACACCAATTTGAATGTTACCTATACCAATGATAGTACCCTTGGAGTCATCCCCGAAGGTGACGGTGCCACCTTCAACGTACCTTGATAGGGTTGTAAAGTTGTTGATATCCCATGTCATGTGTCTTGAACAACCACTATCAAGGTACCACCGCTCCTTACGTCTTGGAGCCTTGGTGTGTACCTACATCAAATAATTTAGGGCTTGATTTTGGTACCCATATTTTCTTGGGTCCTAAAGTGTTAGTATCATGACCCATACAAGATTATTTGTTCTATTTATTTGGTTATAACAAAACTTAGCCAAATGTCCATTCTTACCACAATAAGTGCATCTATACACTCTACCATATTTAAAAGTATAGTGAGTGTGTGACTTGTAAGCATGTGTAGATTTAGCATGAGTGTTGTGTGTAGTGTGAGCATGAGGAATTTTGACATGTGAAGTTTTAACATGAGAAGTGTGCTTTTTAGAAAACATTTCCTCAAGTTTCTTAGTGTTGAAAGCACAATCCTTCAAAACTTTTTCAAAATCAACAATTCTAGTTTTTAATGAAGAAATTTCTTTTTCATCAATCTTTGGAAATTTTGCTTTGCAAGCAACTATGTAAGCACTAAATTCATTTTGAGTAAAAATAAGATTTGAAGAAATTTCATCCTTTTCTTTAGAAACAATAGTGAGTTGATTTTTAAGAAAAGCAACTTCCTTTCCAATTTTGAGCATTCTATCTTTTTATTATCATAATTCTCTGAAAGTTTAACAAAAGCATGTACAAGAACTTCTTTACTTAATTCATCTTCTTCATCAAGAGGTTGAGGGGTTACCTTTAGTGTGTTTACCATGAAACACATGTTCGCCGTGTCCACCTCGTCTTCGGACTCGCTTTCCGAATCCTAAGTGGCTTTGTAAGCTTTCTTTTCGACCGGCTTCTTTTGCTTGAAGGAGGAAGTCACCTTTTTCTTGAATTCCGGGCAATCGGCCATGATATGTCCGGGCTTTCGGCAATTGTAGCAAATGATTCTTCTCTCCTCTTTTCCTTCAAATTTTCTTCTAAAGTTGAGCTTGTTCTTCCGGTACATTCTCTTCACGTTTCGCATAAGGAGGGATAGCTCCTCATCTTCTTCTTCATTTTCTTCATCGTCATCAAGAGTGGAGGAAGACTTGAAGGCTATGGATTTCTTCTTTTGAGGATCCGCTTCTTCTCTTGCCTTCTTTTCTATCTCATGAGTCTTCAAGTTTCCAATGAGACTTATGAGATCCATTTCATCCTTGTCATTCAATTCTTTCAAGGTGGTGGCCTTTATCTCCCATGATGAAGGAAGAGCCCGAATCACTTTCCGCACCTTTTGGTCATTGCTAATATCATCACCTAAAGAGGAAAGAGCATTGGTAATTTTAGTAAACCTTGTAATCATGCAATCAATAGATTCATCATCAATCATTTTAAAGCTTTCATATTGGGACCTCAAGAGATCTATCTTAGCTCTCTTTACTTGTGATGTCCCCTCATGTGTGACCAACAAATGTTGCCAAATCTCATAGGCGGATTGGCAATGTATTACCCGTGTAAGGTCATCCTCATTCAAGGCGGTTAGGAGGGAATTTTGGGCTTTAGAGTTAGCCTGATATTCTCTAAAGGTAAAGTCGGACCAAGTGCTTTCATCACTATCGGGTCTAACATAGGGTTTGGTCAAAGATTTTACAACTAAGCTACCTAAAGATTGTAGAAAAATAGTCATCCAAACCTTCCAAATAGGAAATTAAGTCCACCAAATTTAGGAGGGGTTTTGATGTTATCGGCCATGTTTACTAGTGAATGAATGGATGAATGCAAATGTTGATTAGTAAATTTTAAGGATCTCTCCAAGGAGGTTAAGCCAAACCTAGAGTCCAAGCTCTGATACCAATTGAAATCACCTAGAGGGGGGGTGAATAGGTGATAATGCTAATCAATGCACAATAAAAAATTTGATGCAACAATCAACCCAAAACAAGACTAGAAGCCGAAGATCCCGTGAAGGGCTCTGAACTTTTTCCTCCTGATTCCTCTAGATATGAGTTGGAGGTGCGCAATGCAATCTTATTGTATGAGTATAAGATTGACAATATGAATATGAAACAATTGAATATAGCAATGAATGTAGAAAACAAGAAATAAGAGCAATGAAAGTAAAGCAAGGAATAAGAGCAAGTAAACCAAACGCAAACACCGAGAATTTTTTCGAGGTTCGAGCACCCAGCTCTACGTCCCTGCCTTCACCCAGAAGGATTTCTAACCACTATAACTTCACAAAGAATTACATTCACACCAGAGTACCCAACTCCACAATCTCAAGTACAAGTTCTCTATTGGTGATCAAAAGACCACAAACTATCTTTTGCAAAAGCCTCTTTCCCTTACAAGAACCCTGTAGAATAATGGTTAGAATTGAAGCTCAAATATTGTAAGTGAAAAAAGGAAATGAACTTGAGAGAGTTTAGAAAATAAAACTTCAGTGATGAGAGATTCTTCAGCACAAAAACCAAGGACCAAACTCTTTTGAAAGCCTTTGAAAACTTTTGAAACTTTTTGTAAATGCTTGTTGTGTTAAAATCTCTCTCTAATCACCCCTATTTATAGGAGAGGGCTACGGATTAAAGAGTAAACCCTCATAATGCTAATTAGGAAGTATTAGACCCAGAAAATACCATTTAAATACGTTTAGAGAAGAAAAAGACAAATTTAAAACGTGTTTAAAAACTAGCCGTTATGGCTGAAACGACTATCTCGGTCGACCGGCCGGTCGACCGAGATTCAAACAAAAGAGCCGTTGCAGGCTCTCGGTCGACCGCCCGGTCGACCAAAATAAACAGAGAGCAACACCAATTCAGTCGGCCAGCCGCCCGGTCGACCGCCCGGTCGACCGGGAAACATGCACATGGATACGCACAAAAACTGCCAGAGGTCCAGTCGACTGGGTCATTCGACCGATCTGACCTGACTTAGTGACGGTTGACCGGTCGGTCGACCGGCTCAGGCCAAAAGTCAAAACTGAAACATAATTTTGAAAGGGATTTGAAATCTAACAAAATAGTTTTGATTAGAGATATATATAAAACATAAAATTGAGTTTGTAATCAAAAGGCTTTGTATTAAAATATTTTATATATATTTATAGGGAATATTTCTAGGAAAGGCATGTGCGCCAAAACGTGTGTGTGTGTTGGAATATGGAGCTTCAACCCTATTCACTATTCTTTAACAAAAACTATAAAACTAAAACAAATCTAATGAAGTCTTTTTGAGCAATCTTGAAGTCTTGAGCCATGCAAAGCCTAGTTAGAGCCTTCTCTTCTATGTTCCTTCCTTGATGTACCATAAGCCTTCTTTGCTCCATGAACCTAGAATTTCTTGCAAAAGCTAAGCAATGGCCTCCAAACATGGTACAAACCTGAAACTTATTTTGAACAAACTTATTAGTACCAAATAGCTCTTATTTGTTTTGTTATCATCAAAACTCTAAACAAATGGAGAGTGTAACCTTTTGGGCCAACAGCTACCTCTTTCAGTATACCAGTAATTTGGGTTGGGCGAGCTGCGTCCAACTCGAGTAACCATTTAGTTAGTTGATCAATCTGTGAAAGTTCCCAAAGGGAAAATCACAGATATCCTTATTCGGGTTGGGGATTTCATTTACCCTATTTTTTCATTGTGCTTGAGACTCAACCTGTGTTAAATCCAAGGTCTCAGACACTGGTCATCTTAGGGTGCCCATTCCTTGTCACAGCCAATGCCATAATCAACTCTAAAAATAGGTCCATGCGATGATCTTTGGAGATATGACCAAGGATATCAATATTTTCAACCTAGGAAAACAACTCAGGGATATGAACGATCAGACTTTTGAGGTCAACTCTATTGAAAATTTGATGACTGTGCATGAGGAGATCATGGAGATAGACACGGAGAGCAACTTTGATTTGAAATTTGATGATTTCAATTTAGGCCAGTCATTGATTCTGCAGTGGATTGGGTGTCAATCCCAAGTATACCTGATCCCAAGACCGAAATTCCAATTCTTCCTTTCAATGAATCCACTCCTTTCTTAGAATTGAAAGCTTTACCCGAGCACCTCAAGTACACCTATTTGGATGAAAAAGAAATCCAGCCAGTCATCATAACATCCCATCTGACTGGAAAATAAGAGAAAAGATTGATGTCAGTTTTAAGGAAACATAGAGAAGTACTGGATGGACAATGAATGACATCAAGGAGATAAGTCCAGCAATAGTATAACATTGTATTCATTTAGATTATGATGCGACTCCAAAGAGGGACCCACAACGTAGGATTAACCCACTAATGCAAGATGCTGTGAAGACGAAAATTTTGAAACTATTAGATAATGGGATCGTTTATCCCATTTCTGATAATCAATGTGTTAGTCATGTCTACGCTATCCAAAAAAAGCTGGTTATACTGTAGTTGAAAATGAACACAAGGAGTTGGTACAAACAAGACTACCTACCAAGGTTCGTGTTTGTATCGACTATTGAAAATTGAATGTTGCTACGCGTAAAGACCACTTCCCGCTACCCATCATCGAGCAAATGCTCGAACGTTTGGCTGGACACGAGTACTACTATTTTCTGGACAAGCACTCAGGATACAATCAGATCCCCATTGCTGCAGAGGATTAGGAAAAGACCACGTTCACCTACTCATTTGGAACTTTTGCCTATGACGCATGCCCTTTGGATTGTGCAACGCTCCCGCTACATTCTAACGGTGCATGCTCAGTCTTTTCTTTAATATGATAGAATATTTTCTATAAATTTTCATGGATAATTTCTCCATCTATGGAGATTCATTTAACCAGTATCTTCATCACTTAGAGTTAGTTCTTCGAATATGCAAGGAGAAGAACTTGACTCTGAATTGGGATAATGTCACTTCATGGTAAGATGGGGATTGTCTTAGGCCATGAGAACTCGAAGAAAGGGATCGATTGATAAGGCTAAGATAGAAGTGATCACAAAGCTTCCCCCACCCAAATGCATTAAGGATATCTGATCTTTTTTAGGGCATGCTGGGTTCTGCCGATAGTTTATTAAGGACTTTAGCAAAATTGCTAGACCCATAACCAACCTACTCAAGAAAGACGTACCCTTTGATTTTAATGATGAATGTTTTAGATCATGGGAGAAGCTTACGCTAAAACTTATATCTGCACCTATCATTTCTGCTCCGGATTGGACCAAACTATTTGAGATCATGTGTGATGCCTCAAACCTTGCCATTGGCGCTATCCTAGGACAGCGCATCAATAATCAGCAACATGTGATCTACTATTCGAGTAGGACATTGAATGACGCTCAGCAAAACTATACTATGACTGAGAAGGAATTCTTGGCCGTAGTATTCGCATTAGAAAAGTTCTATCCATACCTGCGAGGATCGAAAACCACAGTGTTCACAGAGCTCTCCGCATTAAGATACCTCATGATGAAGAAGGAAGCAAAAACATGACTTATCCATAGGATCCTTCTGTTATAAGAATTTGACTTGGAGTTTCCAGATAAAAAAGGGTGTGAAAAACATAGTGGCAGATCACTTATCTAGAATTCCCATTGAACCCAATGAGGAAAAACCTATCAACGAGGATTTTCCAAACGAACACATCCTAGCAATCTTTAAGGCACCCTGGTATGCTAACATCATCAATTACATAACCACAGGACAAATACCTTCTGAATCGACGAAGTAGGATAGATATTGCTTCTTCGCCCAAGTACAGTTCTTATTTAAGAAGAGCCATATCTTTTCAAGTATTGTCCTGACCAAATCATCAGACGTTGTGTATCAGAGAAATAGCACAAGATTGTGTTAACATTTTGCGATAAACTTGCTTGCGGTGGGCACTTTTGTCCCCACAAAACTGTCGAGAAGGTCTTAAAGAGTCCCACTTTATTTAAGGATTCCTTCAACTTTTGCAAGTCATGTGTGAATTGCCAAATGACTGAAAAATTACTAGGAGAGACATGATGCCCCTAAACCCTATTCTGGAGGTTGAGATTTTGATATCTGAGGCATTGATTTTATGGGACCATTCCCGAGTTCAGCCGGCAACCAGTATATCTTGGTTGTGGTGGACTATGTTTCAAAATATGTTGAGATCATACTGACAAGGATGAATGACAATAGGGTGGTTGTCAAATTTCTGAAGGAGAATATTTTCTGTCATTTTGGTACCCCGCGCACTATCATCAATGATAATGGGACTCATTTCTGTAATAGGGCTTTCGAAGCACTGATGCATAAATACTCTATCACTCATAAATTATCCACAACGTATCATCTCCAAACCAATGGGAAAGTGAATGTGACCAACAAACAAATTAAGCTCATCTTAGAGAAAACCGTAGGGCAGAATAGAAAAGATTGGTCCATCAAGCTGATAGATGCACTATAGGCTTATCGGACTATTTTCAAAACTGTCCTCGTTATGTCTCTATACCGAGTGGTATTTGAAAAGGCCTGCCACTTGCTAGTGTTGGCCCAAAGGCCTTCCACCCTAGTTTTGATGATGATTAACTCATGTAGTTATGTGTACTAATAATCTTGTGATTTAGTTTCAGAGCATTAATCAAGATATTAGTAGGTGATTAGCTTTAACAAAATGATTTGGAAGCTTTCACATGTTGATTCAAGAGCCCGAGCGTCAAAGATCATATATAGCACTTGCTCGGTGGATCAAGGAGTTTTGGATCGAGTCGGCTTGGAGATGGCGCTCTACAAGAAGACATCGGTATCATAGTTTAGTTTTGTGTTTAGATCCAAATTGTAAAGATTAGAATAGTATGATATGCTCAAGTTCACAACACACACGTTTCATGTTTTGGTTCTCGGTTTTTGGTTTAACCGATCTTGGTTTGCATGAATAGATATTATATCAAAACAAGTTTACATGATTTAATGTATATTAGATTTGTTCTATATACATGCATGCTTCAACTATTTAGACAAACTTAGTTTGATAGTCTATTTCATGTGTTTCATGTTTTGGTATTTCTAACAAAACATATTTTTGGAATTAAAGTCAAAAACATGGACATATATATGTTTCATGTATATAGGATTATATCCATATACATCATGCCTAAATGTTGTTTAATATCATGTTTTTGTATTTGGATGAGTTTTGGACAAAATGTATTTTCTATTCAAAAATTCAAGTTTTAGAAAATACAGTTTTTGATTTTTGGTAAAACTGATAAGACACAAAAATGTTTTAAAATGTTTGTTATTTGTGATGAAATTTTATCACATGTTTATATTTCAATATAAAATGAGAAAACTATTTTTGTGTAGTTTTTACAAGTTTTATGGATTTATTAAAATATTTTTCCATCCTATTTTCTGACCTAGGACACTGGCTGACAGGCCAGGTCGGTCGACCGTGCGGTCAGCCGAACCAATGGCCGGTCGACCCAGCGGTCAACCGACGTGCACAGAGCTTTGCACGTCTGGCAGCACAGTGGGACGGTCGGCCGGCCAGCCGACCGGACCAGAGAGCAGTGCTCTCTGTTCTTTTCGGTCGACCGGGCGGTCGACCGTCAGTTGCCAACGGTCAAAATGTGACCGTTGGACGGTCGACCGAGCGGTCGACCGGTAGATCATTTCTGGCAGTTTCTGCTGCCAACAGCTATATTTTTCTGGGGGCTATAAATACCCCATTAGAAAGAGTTTTTCTCTAAGATTTTTTGTGCGAATTTTTCCTTACTCTGGTGTTTTCACAGCAATCAAAAGAAGGTTTTGGACTTAAATTGAACAATCTATTTGGTGTTTTTGCTAGGGTTTAGAATATCAAAGAAAAGGGTTTTTGGGAAAAGAGTTTTGATTCAACTTCTATATCTTAGTTTCAGTTTTTCCCAAGGATTTTCTTTGTGATTTTGATTTCCGTTCCATTGGTTTTCTCCACACTTGAGCTACATCTACTTTCTTATTCTATAGGATCTTTGTGTGGGAGAAAGAGATTGTTTGTGGTTGTTGTTTAGACCACCAAGTTGTGAACCCAATCTTTTCTTGGCTTTATGCCTTTGGGTTGTATCCCTCAAGTTGTGAGGTGATCCTTGTATTGGTTTGTGCTAATCCCTCAAGTTGTGAGGTGATTGTTGTTGGCTTGGAGTTGTGCCTCAAGGAGGAGGTTGTGTTTGTAAGGAGAGGAGTTGGGTACTCCTTGTAATTGTTATAGCCCTAAATCCTCGGTGGAGGTTCCCTTTGTGGGAGTCCTTTGTGGACAAGCTAGTGGACTTAAAATCCTTCTGAGTGAAGGCGGGGATGTAGAGCTGGGTGCTCGAACCTCAAAACATATCTTGTTGTTTGCGCTTGATCCCTTGGCTCTTACTCTCTCTCTCTTTACTTTGTGCCTTGCATCAATTCATATTGTTCATTCATAATTGCTTGGCTTGTTTGACTGTGCATCTCTTGTTTATTGCAATTAGTTTCTAAATTCCGTATTAAGTACATTAGATTAGCATAATCACCTATTCACCCCCCTCTAGGTGATTTTTAAGCTAGTAGAATTAGAATACCGTGCTTTGTGGGCCATAAAGCAATTAAATTTTAATTTAAATAAAGCTGGCGAACTAAGAAAGCTGCAAATTTCAGAGTTGGAGGAGATACAAAATGAAGCTTATGAGAACGCAAAGATATCAAAGAGTAGGACCAAGTTCTTTCATGACAAATGCATACACAGAAAGAATTTTGTCCCTGAACAAAAAGTTCTACTCTACAATTCTAGGCTCACATCTTAGCGGGGAAGCTCAAGACTCGTTGGTTTGGACCCTTCATTGCACGCACCGTCTTCCCACACGGTATTGTGATAATTTTCGATCCAAAGAGTGGTGAGGAATTCAAGGTAAATGGGTAAAGAGTAAAGCCATTTTTGGCCTTTGAACCTGAGTCACAAGATGAGCTTGTCATGGGTCTTTTGATCCATCTTATACGTGAAAATATGCCAGGACAAACCACAAATAAAAAATGTAAATAAATAAATAAAAATTAAGAGTTTTGTGTACATTATCAATATTCTTTGTATATCATTCGTTACACCTATTTATGGCATTTGCATTCACATTTCATTCATTGCGGACAATGCATTAGATAAGTATAGGGGAGGGGTACTAATATAGGATTTCTTTATTTTATTATTTCTTCTTCTTTTCAAAAAAAGAAAAAAATTTCTTTTTCTTGAGTTAGAGAAATTTTTGACAATCTTTTGTAAAAATACCAAATAGTTATAAGGATTAAAAAAACTCAAGTTAAAATTTTTTTACTTTAGCCTCTTGCATTAATCGTTTAGGAGAAATTAGGAAAATTACATGCCTTTTTACTTTTGCCTTAGTAAATATGCATTGATCATGCACACACACTTGGAATTTATAGACAAAGATTCTATGTGTCATATATAAAAAAAGGAAAAAAGAAAAAAAGATATATATATATATAAACCTGATTAAGCTGGATAATTGTGCCTCAAGAAGCATGATTATTCAGGCTTAAAAGGAAATAAACCTTAGTTTTGTGATCTGATTTACTTGAGTATTTAACCTGAAGGGTGTTTTCTCACCTGATGCCCTAATACCGCCTGGTTTGGGAGTCATTGGTTAAAAACTCGTTACATAAGTAAATTAGAAATCCTAAGGAAATTAAGGACAGAAACGGTACATAAATAAACACTAATAATTTTGTGGCATTAGAGTTTGAGTTGAAAAAATTTCAAATAAATCATCACTTCACACAATGTATATTATTTAAGGCAAAATAAAAGAATAAGTTTGAAGTATAAAATTTCTCCGAAACTTAGGTTGAAACCATATTCTCGCATGAAGACCAAAGTATAGGAAGGATTAATAAGGGTTAGACCTAATTCTTATATCTATTCAGCTATTTTCACTAAAGATATTAAAAACGTTTTCTGACTTTAAGAAGGATTTTTTCAAACATAACTAACATTTTATTATTTTTTTAGATTTTGTGGGTGCAATCCGTTGAAAACCTTCAGGAGACAAAACTCCTTCTCTAGGAAAAACTTAGAAGCTCAAAGGCTTGTTGCACATGCTCAGTGCAATCGCGTCACCTACGAAAGTAGTATAATAAATTAGATAGCTTTTTGATTCTCTGTTTTGCTTAGGGAAGAGCAAAAGATAAGTGTGAGGGTGTGACTGGTCGCTAAACATACATATTTCATACCACATCTTCACATTTATTCAATATTAATTTCGGTTAATAACACTTCTCTTGTATGTTTCTAGGTTCATGGCATGAAATTAAGAAGATGACTTAAATCCTATTTATTTGGTGATTTAAAGCCTACACATATAGCCATTGATCTTGGGGAGCTAATCTGTGAAAATCAGATGTAGATATCCAGAAACCAGGCTGCACAGCTATAAGAGGGACAGACCAGCAGGTCACACCAGGCAGCGCCACCCTAGCAAAGCCAGAGAGGCTGTACTGGCTTCTCTGAGCCAATACTTCTTGCTAGGGATTGTTCCCCCGGGCTCCTTTCCTCTTGTGTCTATAAATACTTCTTTAGTTTTTCAAATAAGGGGATGTGCAGGATATAAAGAGTTTAGGCTAGTTTATTGTTGTATTTTCTTTGTTTTCTTGTATTGTCCTCTTCTCCACTAACTTAGCTTAGCCATTAGAGTGAAAGAGAGAAAGTGCATACAAGTTATATTTGAAGGTGAAATTCTTATACAAGTAATATTTTTCCTTCTTCTTTTCATTCCTTGGTGTTTTTACTTGCTTTTATTTCCTTGCACTAGTGTAGAACTTTGTTCTTTAACTTCTTTACTCTGGTTTTTTTACTCATGTCTAGCTAACTTTTCCCTTGCATGGCTAACTAACTACTAACCCACTAATTTCTAACAACTTGATTGATAACCCAAATGAGTCAATAGTAACAAACAAGCCTTGTGCAAATAAGAGTATGATATCTTAAGACGAAGGTTCTAACTCTAACTTACTTACAAGTATTACCACTCTCATATTTCATGCTTAATCATTTTTGATGATTTATAGATTGTTAACACTACTTGTTTTTGTAAGTTAGAGATATCCCTATTCATCTTTGTCGATACCAATAGTGTATTTGTTTCTTCCCTTATTCTTGTCTTCAATCGGATCTTGATAAGGGAATGTTCATGTTTTGCCGTGTAAATCTACGTGAAGGGAAGAACTTTCATTCGATCTCCAACGTGAATAGTTCTTTTGCCTAAAGCTTGTACTTGCTTATGATCCATTGTGAGGCGACATCTTCAAGAAATTAGAGATTAGTGGAAGCAATTAGTAGAAAATTAGCCATGCATTTTTACCCTTGCAAAAAAAAATTAAAAAAAATCACTTCTTCAATCATCAAAACAATCTAAGTAATTTTTGAAACAACACTTATTTTTTTCAATTCTTTATTTGAGGCAAGAAACATCCTTACCACGAACAAAGAAGCTGCATTCAAGCTTTCATCGCTCTCCCTCCTTGTGAATACGACCCGTATAGTCACTTCGCTATTACGGTAGAATCGCTAAAGCAGTAACATCGACCATTACTCTTTTACTTATTCTTGTGAATGCTCTTTGGCGATCAATGGGGTATGATTTTATCAAGAAATCATGCCTTAATTTTGGCAAAGGAAAGCGAGCATTGCTTCATTCATTTGTACCAAAGGCAAAGAGCGCGGTTACGATCACAAGACCTGAAGAGGACTCGGTTATGTATCTACGCTAGTTTCGTCAGGTTTCGAATCTAAAGAAGAGATCTATCACGACATCTCATCAGCAACATCATTATGGGACTCAGATATCAGTGTCGACAATACTTTAGAAGTATCTTAGTGAATATGGTATCAACCAGCCATTTAGAAGTTGATGGAGAAGATACTTTTAAATCTGAAGAATTGATCCAATCGGACTTTGATTTATAAATTAAACACATAATACTCTTTGAGATATACGCTTTGAACAACACAAAGCACCCACTAAAGATAAAGTGACTTGGATAAATCTTGGAGATAAGGCTAACCCTAAGCCCATTTTCATAAGCAAGAGCTTGTCACTTGTCGAGAAAGAAGACTTAATACGTGTCATATAAGAGTATAAAGATGTCTTTACTTGAAATTATGAGGAAATGCCTAGGCTCGATTCTCAGATTGCTATGTGATGTGCGAATTCGAATGGCAAGTGTACCAATCATTTTCAGGTAATATAGTAGTGTGTAGAGTATCGTTGCCACGAGGATTGTTGTTCAGGTACCAACTTAATCTTTCTTAGTTCTATTTGAATAATCAATTTAGTTGGAATATGTTGTAACTAAACTTTACTAAAAAGGTTTATTTTAATTATGAAACAAAATTAGGATAATGATTTCGGTAATTGTAATCAGATAAAATATTAAGCTTGTGCTAAGCCATCCTATTCATGCTAACAATCAGAATTTCTTATCTTAATTAGTACTTTTTCTCAAATAATACCAATTCTATCTTCTAAATCTAGAATCCACAATCTCTCGATCTTGTAGATTGCCAGTCAGAGATGCATTAAATATGATGGATATTTCTGTTTGACTGCACAACTCTTATGTCTCAATGTTTCGAGTTATGACTGATAATCCTAAAAGTTTTTGCTAAGTTATCTCCTCTCGGACTCTAACCTAGCCTTCTGATCAATTGTGCACATCAATGGTAGCAATAAGGCACAAGATTTAACAACTTAGTATATAAAAGATTTAAATTTTATAAAACACAGAGGAGAATTTAAACAAAACATAATATTATATCATCATACAATCCCTACATCATACCCCTAGTTAAAGATAACTAGTTCATGACTAAGAAAACTGAATACATTATAATATTAGAATAGATCATGGAATAAAATCAAATAAAAATAAAAGTAAGAGAAAGGCAAGAGAGTACCAATAAAGATGAAGCCTTGACGAATTTTTTACTGAAAGTACTCTGAGATTTAATGGCTAACAGCAGAATTTTATTGATTTTCGCTCATAATAAAAGAGAATAAAATTGTATTTTTAAAAGAGGCTTGGCGGTATTTATATAGAACAGAGAGCAGTAGAACCCTAATCGAATATAAAAACTTAGGTTTCTTAATTTACATGAATTTCTGGGAAAATTCTACCCATAACACCGCTATACTTTGGCGAGCTGGCTGAAAATTCAACTGGCTTGCCAAACTTCTTGTTGTATTGGCGCTCCACTTTTTGACTCGTGTTGACCTCTGAGTTGGCATCTCATTGACTAGTCCACGGCTGCCTGGTCGAAATCTACGGCTAGGTGGCTGAACTCTTGGTCCATTTCTGTCTAAGATTTTTTGTTAAATTTTTGATTTTGCGTGAAGGCTCTGTTGAGATATTCCAACTCTGCTTCAAATTTCGGGTTCTACACCTCTTTTGTTCATTTAATGTCGCCAATTTGTCCATTTTTTGCTTTTTTCTTTTAATTTGCTCTTGACCTAAAATCTGCAAAATAACACTAACAAAATACTCATGCAGTATTAAATATGACAAATAATAGGCATAAAAAGTGATGTAAAATATGTATATAAATCACACACATCACACCTATACCTACTTTTTGCTAGTCCTTGAGCAAAATCCTAATCTAAAAGGAAAAGAAAAACTAAAAATCCTAAAAATAAAATCCTAATCCACTTTCGTAGGACTCCGATTGCACTTAGCATGTGCAACAAGCCGTTAAACCCCTAGGTTATCCTAGTGGATGAGTGTTGTCTCGTGAGGGTTTTCAGTGAATTATACCCACAAAATTCGGTGAAAGAATTTAAAAGATAAGAAGAAATTAAGATAAAAAGGATAAGCAAAAATAAGGAAAACAAAAAATAAGGATAAAAAAGATAAAAAATAAAGAAAGACAACATATTTTTGGAGTTGTAAACATCACTGATATATAACTTCTCTAGTTATCATAAACTCTCATTATCAAGTTCAATCTCTTATCAAGAATTCTATTGTCTATTTTGTAGAAATTTTCAAATCTTAGCGTATATTATCGTCCTTCCTAAGTTTTCTGATCCTATACATCTTCGTAAATGTGTATAGCTCTTAACTTGGGATTTTAATTCTTTTTTTTCTTTTTTTTACAATATAGAAGTTTTGAAGTATTACCACTTCGTTGCCCGTTAAGCACTTCTTTTTTCTTTTCTTTTTTTATACATATAACTAATCTAATTCTCTTTCGTGTAAATATCAAGACTTCTTGAGGCCAAGATACCTAACAAATTGATCATTAGACTTGTTAATATATATATATATATATATATATATATATATATTATATATATATATATATATATATATATATTTTATATATATATATATATATATATATATTTCAACTTACCTAACTATCTTTCGCGCAAATACATAGGCTTCTTGAGGTCAAAGCATCTAGCTAATTAATAGTTAAGGTTCTTCTTATTATTATTATATTTTTTTTAAGGATTAAGTAATCATCATTATCCCAAGTTTAAACTATTATGTAAGTGTAGATAAGATGCATATTCACATGGATAAATTCTAGATGGCTATAATATTTTAAAATTCTTCATCTCTACTCAAAGACTTTAAAATTCAATCAAATTGATCTTCCTTATTCAATTCAAGTTATATGTTTACTAAATCCCTTACAACTAGGTCAACTTAACACAAAGGCTTTTTTTTAATGAGGATGAAATAAAAAAGATATAAACAAAGGAAAGGATAAAGAGGATTTCAAAAATTCAAAAAGAACATTTGACCCCTACCCCGATACATAAATTGTTCTATATCCCCATGCACAAAATCAGGATTAAGAATAACCCTAAAATTTTCAAATTTGAACAAGAAATCCATATTTAATTCAAGATCTTTATTTATCATAAAACAATTCAATTTTAAAAAACACATAACAATTCAATTTTAAAAATCGCATATCTCGAAAACAGATCCAGAAAAACAGATAATTTGAAAAGTGTATACCTGAAAGATTCCTTGTCAAACATCTACCGAGTTCGACTAGCTGGCCGAAAATTCAGTTGCCGGGCCGAACTTCTGGTTCTTTGATGCTCTGTCTTCTGGTACTCATGTTTGTGATAATTTTGTGGTTCATCTGGGAGTATTGAATCAATCTACATAGAGGGGTACCTGACATACAGAAGACATAAGTTAGTACTAAAGAAAACGAAAAATAGAAATATAATAAAAGTAAGTTAGAAAACTTTTCCCTCCCAAGAAGCGCTTTAAGTTATAGTCATTAGTAAGACTTTCTGCTACATGTTTAAGGTGCCTCATCAAGGCGGAAGGAAACGTTGTGTTTGGTAAGTAGCCTTCCATGTATGGTTTGAGTCGTTGGTCGTCTACTTTAAACGTCTACTTTGTCGGGCTATGAATTTCAATTGCCCCATGTGATAGTACTTGAATTACATCAAATGGACCCGATCATCTCGAGCGTAACTTTCCTGGAAATAGACGAGGGTGAGAACTGAAGAGTAGTTTCTGCCCTTTTTTGAAGTCTCTTGACATAATAAGCTTGTCATGCCATTATTTGGTCCGCTCCTTGTAGATCCTTGCATTCTGATAAGCATTATTGCGAAATTCTTCCATCTCATTGAGTTGCAACATCCTTTTCTCTCTTACCACTCCCATGTCAAAATTTGAGTGATTGCATTGCCCAATAAACCTTGTGTTCCAACTCAGCTGGAAGGTGATATGGCTTACCATAGACCATTCGATAGGAGAACATCCCGATTGGTGTCTTAAACGCAGTCCGATATGCCTATAAAGCATCATCGAGCTTTACTGACCAATCACGTTGTGACATGTTAAACTTTTTCTGCAAGATGCGCTTTAGTTCTCTATTGGAAACTTTCACTTGGCCACTTTTTTGTGGGTTGTATGGTGTGGCCACATGGTACTTTACTTCATATTTAAGCAAAAGGGTTTTGAATTGGTGTTTGCAAAAGTGCTTTCCACCATCACTAATGATCGCCCTTGGTGTTCCAAACCGTGTAAAGATGTTCTTCTTTAGGAATTTTATCACTACTCGTGCATCATTAGAAGGTAAAGCAATGGCTTCTACCCATTTTGAAACATAATCAACTGTCACAAGGATATACTGATTGGAGAACGCGGATGGAAAGGAGCCCATGAAATCTATTACCACACATCAAACAGCTCAACTTCAAGGATGTTGTTGAGAGGCATCTTGTTACGCCTAGAAATATTTCCCATTCTTTGACATGCATCACATGCTTTAACATGAGCATAAGTATCCTTAAATAGCTTTGGCCAATAAAATCCTGATTGTAATACCTTTGTTGCTGTCTTGGTTGCACCAAAATGACCTCCCACTTCTCTAGCGTGGCAATGGTGCAGAATGCTTTCCATTTCATTCTCCGGCACACATCTTCACACAATTTGATCCGCACAGTATCTGTAGAGAATTGGATCATCCCACTAGTAGTATTTAACATCTGCTAAAAACTTTTTCTTACCATGGAATGAAAAATCAGGACGAAAAACATCACATGCTAAGATTTGTGAATGGAGCATACCTAGGTGGTGAATTGGCAGTGATACTTAACAAATTTTATCAGGGAAAGCATCATCAATGGGAAATTCATTAGAGTCCTCCTCTTCTTACTCAATGCGGGAAAGATGGTCTTCCACAAGATTCTCCACCCTCTTCTTGTCTCAAATTTTCAAATCAAACTCTTGGAGAAGCAAGACCCATCTTATCAATCTTGGTTTAGCCTCTTTCTTTACAAGAAAATACTTAAGGGCAGAATGATCTTTAAATACAACAATTTAGATCCAGTCAAATAACGATAAAATTTATCAAAAGCAAATACCACAGCAAGCAATTCTTTCTCTGTTATTGTGTAACTCTGTTGTGCTTCATTTAATGTCTTGCTTGCGTAGTATACTACTTGACAGATCTTGTTCTGTTTTTGTCCCAATACAGCTCCTATACAGCTCCTAGTATGTAATCACTAGCATCGCACATTAGTTCAAAGGGTAGACTCCAATCTGGTACCACTATGGTTGGTGCAGTGATCAACTTCTCCTTCAATAACTCAAATGCCTACAAACAATCATTGAAAAAGTTAAATGGTGCACCTTTCATTAATAAATTCCACAAAGATTTTGCAATTTTAAAGAAGCCCTTAATAAATCGTCGATAAAATCTTGCATGCTCTAGGAAGCTTCTCACGCCTCTCACATTTGTTGTAGGTAGTAGCTTTTTAATGGTTTCAATCTTTGGACGGTCCACCTTAATTCCTTTTTTAGATATATGACGTTCAAGCACAATTCCTTCATTCACCATAAAATGACATTTCTCCCAGTTGAGGACCAAATTTGTATCTTCGCATCTCTGGAAAACTAGATTTAAGTTATGTAGACATGTATCAAAAGAAAGGCCAAAAACTGAAAAACTATCCATGAATACTTCTATTATTTGCTTAACCATATCGTGAAAAATAGCCATCATGCACCTTTGAAATGTAGCTGGTGCATTGCATAAGCCAAAAGGCATTTTTCTGTAAGCGAATGTACCATAAGGATATGTCAAAGTTGTCTGTTCGTGGTATTCAAGTGCTATGGCAATTTGATTATATCCTAAATACCCATCTAGAAAATAATAATATGCATGGCCCACAAGTCTCTCTAATATTTGGTTAATGAAAGGTAATGGGAAATTATTCATACGGGTTGCAGTATTAAATTTTCTATAGTCCATACAGACTCTCCACCCTGTGATTGTCCTAGTTGGTATTATCTCATTATTATCATTTTTAACCAATGTGATGCCTCCTTTCTTTGGAACCACTTGAACCGGACTGACCCAATAATTATCAAAAATAGGATAGATCATACCTGCGTAAAGAAATTTCAACACTTTTTTTCTTACTACTTCCTTCATTGCTGGGTTCAAGCGGCGTTGAGGCTGAAACGAAGGTTTATAGTTCTCCTCCATTAAGATCCTGTGCATACAAGCTGAAAGGCTTATTCCTTTTATATCCATAATTGTCCAACCAATCGCTATTTTGTGATCTCTTAGAACATGCAAGAGTTTCTCTTCCTTGTCACCTATCAAAGAAGAAGAAATAATTACTAGTAGTGTAGAATTCTCACCTAAAATGTATACCTTAGATGTTGTGACAACTCCTTGAGCTCTAATTTCGGTGCCTCTAGAATGGATGGTGGAGCTGGTGAGGTACTTGCTCCAAGCTCTTCAATCTATTGCCTTTCATACTTAGGCAATGATGTTGTTGCTTCCAAGTAGTTCTTACACTCCCTTCTTTAAAAATCATCCCCAGTGATGGTTGCTGAATGAATGAGGCATACCTCAAGTGGTAATGTTGGGGTCTTATTCTCAAACACTTCTACTGTCACCTTCTCAATTATGTCAATATAATGACATTCATCATGGTTGTAGTGATATTTTTTCACCTCAAAGACAATGAATGTGACTTCTTCATCCTGCACACAAAGAGTTAATTTTCTCTATTGCACAAGTATTAATGTGTTGCCTATTACAAGAAATGGACATCCCAAAATGAGAGGTACTTCCCTATTCTCCTCCATGTCTAGTATGATAAAGTCTGCAGAGAAGTAAAGCTTTTTCACCTTTACTAGCACATCTTCAATTACCCCTCTCAGATATTTGATGGGCCTGTTCACCAACTGAAGTGATATGCTTGTGGATTTTGGTTCTCCAAGCCCTCGAAAGAGGCATCAAGTTAATACTGGCACCAAGATCACATAAGGCTTTTTCAAAATAAGAACTTCCTATGCTTCAAGGTATAGTGATACTCCCAGGATCCTTAAGATTTGGAGGAAGCTTATTTAGTAGAATAGCACTGCATTCTTCATTCAACATTACTGTTTCATGATCCTCGAGTTTCCTCTTATTTCTTAGGATCTCCTTTATAAATTATGTGTACTTAGGCATCTGGGCTAGGGTCTCGGCAAAAGGAATGTTAATATGAAGTTTTTTAAATATATTTAGAAATTAAACAAACTGCTTATATGTAATGCTTTGTTTGTGTTTTTGGGGGAATGGAAGTGGGGAACATATGACTTGATAACTGACTTCTCTGTGGGACCTTACAGAACCTGAGAATCTCACAGAGTTCGACTGCCTAGCCGAGATTTCGGCTGGCTGGCTGAATTTTGGCTCTATATATCTCCTGCCTTCATCTCTTTTTCTGAGTTTTCATCACCAGTGTCTGCTAAAGCAAGGTTTTCTTCTCTGGAGACTTGGTTCTGTGTTGGGGCTTTTTCACTTCTTAACGTGATTGCCTTGACGTGTTTTTTATGATTTATCTCTGTGTTGCTTAGTAACGATCCCTGTGGTCGATTGGACAGCAGGCTGGTAATTTGGCTCATCTGCACCTCAAGGTTATGAATTGCAGCTGCTTGGTTCTTTTGGTTGGTGCCTGTGGTGGTCATGAATGTTTGCGTATTAGCGGCGAGCTATTGCATTGTCTCCTCCAGGCTTGGCTTCTTCTCGTGTGGTGGTGGTGGCCTTGCTTGAAAGTTATTTACCTTTGGAGCACTGTAGTTGTTGTTTCCGCCCCATCCTAGATTAGGATGATTCCTCCAAGTTGGTGTGTTCGTGTTCAAATAGGAGTTATTATTCCTCTAGAAATTGTTCACGTAGTTTGCCTACTGGTTTGAAGGGAACCCAAAGTTGCCAACTTACCCTTCATTAGTTGGTTGTCCTGTAGCAAATTCATCATATGGAGGGTTTTAAGTTTGGATGGCGTTTACATTGGTTGCATCAAGTTTCTTTGTTAACAATGCAAGTTGTGCATGTATTGCAGAGATTGCATCTATCTCATGTACCCAGGCTACCTTCCTTGGTATCGCTCGATTTGATTGCCACTGGTAGCTATTTGAGGCCATCTTCTTAAGAAGTTCATATGCTTCATCACGTTCCTTGCCCATGAATGCTCCTCCCGCGGCCGCATCAGTTATCATCTTGGTATTTGGATTCAATCCATTATAGAAAAATTGGATCTCCAAGCAAGCAGAAAGTCCGTTATGTGAGACTTTCTTGATCAATTCTTTGTACCTTTCCTAAGCTTCATAGATACTTTTAGATTCAAGTTGAGTGAAAGTTGTGAGATCACCTCGTAGTTTTGCGGCTTTAGATGGAGAAAAGTATTTTGTGAGGAACTTAATCGCCATCTCATCCTATGTTGTTCTTGTATTCTTAGGTAAAGAATTGTATCATGTTTTTGTTTTATCCTTCAAAGAAAAAGGAAAAGTTTCAGCTTTATTACCTCCAGAGATGACAATTAATCCTTTGTGTATCGTATATCTCTAGAAAACTAGAAATGTGTTCATTGGGGCGTTAAGTGGGAATCCCCCAAATTGACATGTGTGATGCACCATCTGAATTAACCTCAGCTTCAGTTCAAAGTTGTTTGCTTGAATTATCGGTGCAATGATGCATGAATTGGCTCCAGTAAGAGAGGGTACAGCGTAATCCTTCAGAGCTTCTCTCTCATTTTGTTCCGCTATTGCTTTTTCTCGATCTCATCTCTCTTCAAGCAAGCGTCTGAAGGTTCTGTCAATCTTGGATCAAGTTCTATGAGTTCTGCACTACTAGAACGTCTCGTCTACTAGTAACAGTAAATCGAGAGAAAACTCAACTCCATTTAGAATAGAAATTTGGCTATCTGGCTGAACTCTGTACTCTGTTGAGGTTGAACTTAGCATATATAAGATTTAACTTAGCATATAAAAGATTTAACTTGATAAAACATATAGGAGAATTTGCACAAAACATAATCTTATATCATCATACAATCCCTACTGTTGTCCCAGAGGCCTTCCACTCTAGTTTGATGATGATTAACTCATGTAGTTATAGTTTACTAATAATCTTATGATATTTAGTTTTAGATATTTAACCAAGATATTAGTAGGTGATTAGCTTCAACAAAGGCGTTTTGGAGTTTTCACATGGTGATTCAAGAGCTTGAGCGTCAAGTTCACATCTAGCACTCGGTTGGAGTCAAGCTCGTTGGATCGCATTTAGATCAAGTCGGCTTGGAGACAAGAAGGCTTCGATTTGTTTAGTTAAGATTTAGTTTAGTTAAAATTTTTGTAAAGATTAGATAGTGTGATATGCTCAAGTTCACAACACACACACGTTTCATGTTTTGGTTTTGATTTTCGGTTTAACCGATCTTGGTTTTCATAAATAGATAGAATCAAAATAAGTTTACATGCTTTAATGTATATTAGATTTGATCTATATACATCTATGCTTCACATACTTAGAAAAACTTATTTTGATACACTATTCATGTGTTTGGAGTTTTGTATTTAGACAAAACCTATTTTTGGATTTAATGTCAAAAACATAGATATAATACCTTTCATGTATATTGGATTCTTTCATATACTATATGCTTCAAAGTTATTTAAATATCATGTTTTTGTATTTACATGTGTTTTGAAAAAAATCTGATTTCCATTTCAAAAATTCAAGTTTTGAAAAATACAATTTTTTGGTTTAACGCAAATTTTCTACAACACAATAATGGTTCAAAATGTTCGTAACATGATTTGATTTTTACTCAAAACATATTTGTATTTCAAAGATATAACATGAACTGATTTTTGTGAAATTTATGTGATTTTATGAGATTAATTGATAATAAAAACCCAAGTTTTTAAGACCTGATTAAGCTGGATTGGCTGACTGCCGGTCGACCGGGCCGGTCGACCAACATGCACAGAATGTGCACGTAGCCAGGCTGATGGGCCGGTCGACCGGAACGGTCGACCGCCAGAGAGCCTCTGCTCTCTGAAAATGGGCCCGGTCGACCGGCAGAGAACTCTGCTCTCTGTATCAGCTCGGTCGACCATGCGGTCGACCGGCCAGAGAGCCATTGCTCTCTGGATCCAGTCTGTGTCGACCGTCCGGTCGACCGGTAGGCACAACGGTCAAAAATTTGATCGTTGGCCGGTCGACCGAAAGGGCAATCTGGCCCTTTTCAGCTGCCAACGGGCAAATTTCCAAATAGGCTATATATACCCCATTTTAGTTGATTTTCTTTCACAAGAATTTTCAAGAGCAAAATTTCCATCTTCTCAAGTGTTTTAATATAAGTTTTCAAAAGAGTTTTTAGGCCAAAAGATTTCATCTTTTATTTATTTTAAAGGGTTGAAAAAAATCAAGAAAAGGAGAATTTTTGGGATTATTTTTTATCTTCATTTTTATATCAATTCTAGAAGTTTTTCCTAGAGTTTTTCTTTGTGTTTTTAATTTCTAAACTCTTTATTTCTCACACTTGATCTTATCATTCTATCCTATCTATAGGATCTTTGTTTTAGTGAGAAGATTGGTTTGTGAATGCTAGACCACCAAGTTATAAACCTTCCATCTTTGTGATATCCCTCTAGTGAGAGGTGATTAAGTTGTTATCCCTCAAGTGTGAGGTGATTGTGAAAGTGGTATTTGGCTCCCTCTAGTGAGAGGTGGAGATTGTGTTGGAATCCCTCAAGTGTGAGGTGATTGATTTGTTGCTTGGCTAAGTGCCTATCCCTCTAAGCGTAAAGGGGATTTGTTTGTGCCTTGCCTCTAGTGAGAGGTTGTATTGGTTGAGATAGGAGTTGTGTACTCCCGGTTGTATTTATCCAAATCCTCAGTGGAGGTTCCCTGTGTGGGAAGTCCTGTGTGGACGAGTTAGTGAAAATCCTTCTGTGTGAAGGCGGGGACGTAGAGCTGTGTGCTCGAACCTCGAAACATATCTCGATGTTTGCGATTAATCCACTTTCTCTAACTCTCTCTCTTACATTGTGCATTGATCATATTGTCATATCATATACATGCTTGTGTTGTTTGTATGTGCCCATACTTGTGTTTAACCAAGAGAGCTTTACATAGCACCTCAACTCTTATTTAGAGGAATTCGGAGTAGTCTAGAGCTCTTCACCGAGAATTCGGCTACACTCGTTGGTTATACTAAGTGTGTTGCATTAAGTTTTTAATTCCACATTATTGATCATTAGATTAGCCATACACCTATTCACCCCCCTCTAGGTGTATTTTCAATTGGTATCAGAGCCTACGCTCCTGATATTAGGTTTAACCACCTAGAATGTGATCTTAGTTTTGCTAATCTAGATTTGCATTTGCACATATATATTGTTTACACACATTCATGGACTTTATGACCCTACCTATGTTTGATACTTCCAACATTGTTATTTGGAAGGCTAGGATGTCCATATACCTAAAAACCCTAGGCTTGCATGTTTTCCTTGCCGCTACTAAGAAATCCTATCTTGGTAATAGCAAGCATATTGAGGCCAATGCACAAGCCCTAATGGCACTTAGAAGCACGCTTAATAAATAATATCTTTCTATGGTTTCTAACTGTGATTCTGCCTTTGCAGTGTGGAACACGTTGACCTCCTCCAAGTTTCAAACGCCAACCATCATGGAGAAGGAATCTAGTGGAGAAGAATCAGAACAACATTGCTATATGGTCTAACGGAATGACTCTCTTGAGGTATATTTGGAATCCCAACTAGATGATTGTGCTAGTTCTTCCAGCGATGATCATATTGATGCCGATGCTTTGAATGAAGAACTTTCAATGTTTGTGAAAAATTGTTAGAAAAATATAATCTTTTGAAAAATAAAAGTTTTACTTTAAAAGAAGAAAACAAAACCTTGTCTTCTAAATTTGATATTGTTTTACAAGAAAGAGATGGGATTTGTAATGAAAGGGATTCATTGAAATCTAAGCTTGATCTTGCCCTAAATGAAAACAAGATTTTGAAAAATAAAAATGATTGTAATGATATTTTGAAGAAAAATGAAACCTTATCTTCAAAACTTGATTTACTTTAAAAGAGAATAATTCTTTGAAAAACAAAATTGACTTGATTTCAAAAGAATTAAAAGTTTGCTTAAATGAAAATAAATCTTTAAAAAATGATTTAGATTCTCATGTTTGTCATGCTAGTGTAGCTTCACAATCTAGCTTACCTATTGCATGCTCTACTTTATCTTCAAGTATTAAAATGATATAAATATTTTAAAGAAAAGTGTTGATTGTTTGGGCTCCACTTTGAGCCAATGTGCTTTGAACAATACACGTTTGAAATCTATGTTTCGAAAGAAGCAAGTTCCTCCTATGCATGCACACAAACCACGACATACACATGCTCCTCATATTCACACCCATAACACTTGTATGCTCATGTGTACGCTTGTACACATTGTGGACGTAAGAGCCACCTCGCTAAATTTTGTTATGATAGGATACATGATTTCAATTTAACAAATAAGTTTGTTTGGGTTAGAAAAGGTGTTAACCCCCATGGACCCAAAAGAGTATGGGTACCAAAGACCACTCCTATTTTATTTGATGCAGGTGTGGGCTCTCACATGACGTGAGAGTGATGGTGCCTTGAGGTGGATGCGTTCCGAGCTTAATGGTGACTATTTGATGTATCACTTTAAGAGGAGTTTGATGGGAGGACCACCTTGGTTTGGAGATATAGAGATGTGCCCTATTGGTTTTGGTAACGATCTCTAACTCCCATTATATGTTTACATGCTTTTTATATTGTTGATTTTAGCATGTCTTGTTTCATGATTAGTATGGTAAATGTCATGATTATTAGACTTGTGATATACATGATTAGTATTTGAGATCACCCATGTTTAATATGGACATATATTTTTGTGTTCTCACATTTATTTTAGCTATTGTGTATATCATAGATCTAATGCATGTGCATTTACCAAAATGATCATATAAGTTTTGTTTTGATTTCTATGCTTCGTGTTTTGATTAAATATTTAGATATTAGTTTTCATTAAAACTTAGATATATACTTGTACAACTAGTGAGCCACAAATAGATTATTATATGTTTATGCTTGAATGCTCATTTGTACCCATTAGATGTACTAGTATAGCCTAATTTTGATAATTCATACATTTCAACTTGTATTCTCTATTTTTGTGCATGTTTTTTAGGTTTATGTTAAAACTTCATGTATATGTCTATTTTGTCTAAACTATTAGTTATACATATACATCCTTGAGCCACTTGCCTTCAGCATATACTTTTGTGGACTAGCTCATATTTGGATATGTATGTATACTCTAGTTTGTACAAGACATACATATACCTTGAAGGATTTCTAGTTTTGATGATTTCATGTTTTTAAGGAATTTCACATTGAGCTTGATTGCCTATTTTCATGATGATGTGTTTCACATAACTCTTATACACTCACTTTACTTAATGTTTTCTCATTATTTTATTTTCATGAGTATGATTTGTGCCTTATAGTTTTTGAGTGTTTGATGATCATGTGACTTACATGTTTTTCATGAAATATATATTTGTTTTATTTCTTACTTGAAGGATTTCGTACTAGTTTACAAGTTTATCATTAAACTAGTTGCAGTATTCTTCATATGATATGTTATATTATTTTTAAACTTATTTTGAAAACCCCTCCATCCCAAGGGCGGTTGGTTGGGTGACCATGCCTTGTATGTTCATTATCAAAAATCTATTTAAACATGTGCATGAAAAGGGTGGTAGGAAGTATGAGTTATAAACTTAATCTTATTTTATTTTCAATTGATATCATTGTATCTTTTCAATTGGTATCACTATTGACATTCATTTTGTATACTCATATATGTTTTTATATATGTATGCTTAAACTTCAAATAGTATCAATTTTTATTGGTATTCAATTTTCCATACATATACATATGTTTTATTTGTGCTTGCTATATCTCTATATCTTTGAGCACAAATTTTGGTTATGCTAAGCTTAAATGACAATTATATTTCAATTGATTATTTTTCGATTGGTATCTTATATAAGCTTATGCATCATTTTGTTTGGTATTTCATAAAGGGAGAGAAAATTCATATTTCACCTTTTAATTGGTTTTGTTTACCTTTGGTATTTTACTCCCACACTTTATGTTGAAAAATGATTGAAAAATGATATTGATTTTTCATTTTGGTATCATACGCTCTTGATGAAAATTATTTTTAATTTGTACATGTTTCATTTTCAATGTTGGTATCAAAAACATTAAATTGATATTATTCTCTATTTGGTATCTCTATTTTAAAATGAAATTAGTGTTTAACCAAAAGGATTGGTTTATGTTTTTCATTTGGTATCAAAAGTGTCAATTGGTACTAATTTTTATAACTGGCATCTAGATTACCTTTATGTTTATATCTTTCAATTGATATCAAAAATTTTGTTGATTTCTTCAAAATGTTTTGTTTATTTTCAATTGGTGTCATCATTTGGTATCATGATGTTTCTATGTATACCTTTGCACTAAATTGATATATTTTTTCAATTGGTATCATAATGTTTTGATTTGATTTCACCCCTTGTTGATTTTTGTTTCGGACAAAAAGGGGGACAACATTATTTTATTATTTACTTTAACCCCTTGTTGATGATTGACAAAAAGGGGGAGAAGTATTTTAGTATATATGCATGTTTATTTAAGTTTTTATCAAAGTCTATATTAAAAACATGTGTTTTATGTTTTGTTGATATTGGTATCAAGAGCATGGATATTAGTATCAAGAACATATTTTTGTTGTTTTGTTTTGATTGGTATCAAGAGCTTTTATTGAAATTTTTATTGGTATCAAGAGCAATTATTTAAGAACATGTTTATTTTAAGTTTATATTTTCAATTGGTTTTTAAGAACATGTTTATTTTAATATTTGGTATCAAAAGCATGTTTACTTTATAGCATTCATTGCATATCTTTATAGTTTATTGTTAAGCAAGAGTTAAAGGGGAGCTTCTATGAAGCTTAACTTTAATCCATGCAAATATAACTCCATGAGTTTTGTCATCATAAAAAAGGGGGAGATTGTTTTCTCAGAGGCCTTCCACTCTAGTTTTGATGATGATTAACTCATGTAATTATAATTTACTAATAATCTTGTGATATTTAGTTTCAGATATTTAACCAAGATATTAGTATGTGATTAGCTCAACAAAGGTATTTTGGAGCTTTCACATGGTGATTCAAGAGCTCGAGCGTCAAGTTTACATCTAGCACTCGGTTGGAGTCAAGCTCGTTGGATCGCGTTGGATCGAGTTGGCTTGGAGACAAGAAGGCTTTGGATTGTTTAGTTAAGATTTAGTTTAGATCTTTTGTAAAGATTAGATAGTGTGATATGCTCAAGTTCACAACACACACGTTTCATGTTTTGATTTTGGTTTTCAGTTTAACCGATCTTGGTTTTTATAAATAGATAGAATAAAAATAAGTTTACATGGTTTAATGTATATTAGATTTGATCTATATACATCTATGCTTCACATAATTAGAAAAACTTATTTTGATACACTATTCATGTGTTTGGAGTTTTGTATTTAGACAAAACATATTTTTGGATTTAATGTCAAAAACATAGATATAATACCTTTTATGTATATTGGATTCTTTCCATATACTATATGCTTCAAAGTTGTTTAAATATCATATTTTTGTATTTACATGAGTTTTAGAAAAATCGGATTTCCATTTCAAAAATTCAAGTTTTGAAAAATACAGTTTTTTAGTTTAAGGCAAATTTTCAACAACACAAAAATGGTTCAAAATGTTTGTAGCATGATTTGATTTTACTCAAACATGTTTGTACTTCAAAGATATAACATGAACTGACTTTTTTGAAATTTATGTGATTTTATGGGATTTAATTGATAATAAAAACCTAAGTTTTTAAGACCTGATTAAGCTGGACTGGCTGACTGGGGTCGACCGGGCCGGTCGACCGACGTGTACAGAACGTGCACGCAGCCAGGGTGATGGGCCGGTCGACCGGAGCGGTCGACCGCTAGAGAGCCTCTGCTCTCTGGAAATGGCCCCGGTCGACCGGCAAAGAGCTCTGCTCTCTGTATCAGATTGGTCGACCGGGCGGTCGACCGCCAAAGAGTCGTTGCTCTCTAGAACCAGTCCCGATCGATCGGACGGTCGACTAGTAGGCGCAACGGTCAAAAAATTGACCGTTGGCCAGTCGACTGGCCGGTTGACCGGAAGGGCAATCTGGCCCTTTTCAATTGCCAACGGGCAGATTTCCAAATGGGCTATACATAGCCCATTTGAGTTGGTTTTTTTTAACAAGAATTTTCAAGAGCAAAATTTTCATCTTCTCAAGTGTTTTAATACAAGTTTTCAAAAGAGTTTTTAGGCCAATAAAGGGTTAAAAAAATCAAGAAAAGGAAAAGTCTTTGGGATTATTTTTGATCTTCATTTTTATATCAATTCTAGAAGTTTTCCCAAGAGTTTTTCTCTGTGTTTTTTATTTCCAAACTCTTTATTTCTCACACTTGAGTTTATCATTCTATCCTATCTATAGGATCTTTGTTTACTGAGAAAATTGGTTTGTGGTTGTTAGACCACCAAGTTGTAAACCTTCCATCTTTGTGATATCCCTCTAGTGAGAGCTGATTGAGTTATTATCCCTCAAGTATGAGGTGATTGTAGAAGTGGTATTTGGCTCCCTCTAGTGAGAGGTGGAGATTGTGTTAGAATCCCTCAAGTGTGAGGTGATTGATTTGTTGTTTGGCTAAGTGCCTATCCCTCTAAGTGTAGAGGTGATTTGTTTGTGCCTTGCCTCTAGTGAGAGGTTGTATTGGTTGAGAGAGGAGTTGTTTACTCCCAGTTGTATTTACCTAAATCCTCAGTGGAGGTTCCCTGCGTAGGAAGTCCTGTGTGGACGAGTTAGTAGAAATCCTTTTGGGTGAAGGCGAGGACGTAGAGCTGTGTGCTTGAACCTCGAAACATAGCTCGGTGTTTGCGATTGATACACTTTCTCTAAATCTCTCTCTTACATTGTGCATTGATTCATATTGTCATATCATATGCATGCTTGTGTTGTTTGTGTGTGCCCATACTTGTGTTTAACCAAGAGAGCTTTACATAGCACCTCAACTTTTATTTAGAGGAATTCAGAGGAGTTAGTCTAGAGCCCTTCACCGGGAATTCGGTTACACCCGTTGGTTACACTAAGTGTGTTGCATTAAGTTTTAATTCCGCATTATTAATCATTAGATTAGTCATACACCTATTCACCCCCTAGGTGTATTTTCACCTACATCATGCCCCTATTCAAAGAAAATTAGTTCATGGCTAAGAAAATAGAATACATTATAATATTAGAATAGATCATTGAATAAAATAAAATAAAAATAAAACTAAGAGAAAGGTAAGAGAGCACCAATAAAGATGAAGCCTTGACGAATTTTCTGCTGAAAGCACTCTGAGATTTAATGGCTAACAGCAGAATATATTGATTTTTGCTCAAAATAAAAGAGAATAAAATTATACTTTTTACAAGAGACTTGCCGGTGTTTATATAAAACAGAGAGTAGTAGAACCCTAGTCAAATATAAAAACCTAGGTTTCTTAATTTACACGAATTTTTGGGAAAATTCTATCAATAAGCACCATCATAGTTCAGCCAGCTGGCCGAACTTGTTGCTGTATTGGCACTCCGCTATTTGACTCGTGTTGACCTCTGAGTTGGCATTCTCATTGACTGGTCCACGGCTACTTGGCCGAAATCTACGGATGGGTGGCTGAACTCTTAGTCCATTTCAGTCCCAAATTTTTGTGAAATTTCTGATTTTACGTGAAGGCTCTGTTGATGTATTTCAACTCTGCTTCAGATCTCTGATTCTGCATCTCTTTTGTTCATTTGATATCGCCAATTTGTTAATTTTCACTTTTTTCTAATTTGCTCATGACCTAAAATCTGCAAAATGACACTAATAAAATACCCATGTAACATTAAATATGACAAATAATAGACATAAAAAGTGATGTAAAATTTCTATGTAAATCACATACATCACTATGCATCATCTGAATATTAACCTCAACGCCAAGCCAGTCAAACAGTAGTAATGACGATTCCATCTTGAGATCATGAAAGCAATCGAATCAGAAATCAAGAAGCTAATAGACTCTGATTTCATTAGGGAAAAGCAGCATCCTGATTGGGTGGCCAATATAGTTCCCCTCCCAAGAAGAATAAAAAGATCCAGATTTACATCGACTATCGCGATCTAAATGCTGCTTGTCTGAATGATGAATTCCCTCTCCCGATCACGGATATAATTGACAATACGTGCGGTTTTAAGAGGATGTCTTTCATGGATAGCTTCTTAGGGTATAATCAAATAAAGATATAACCTGAAGATGAAAAGCATGCATCATTCACAACACCTTTGGAAGTATATTTCTACACAATAATGCCCTTTGGTATGAAGAACACTAGTGCAGCCTATCACCGCACCATTAATGCGATCTTCCATCAGCATATATGTAAGATCGTAGAATGCTATGTCGATGATATTGCTGTGAAAATTCAGGACAAAGGCGATCATTTCGCAGATCTGAAAAGAGTGTTTGACATTTGCGGGCTCACCAGTGGAAGATGAACCCAACGAAGACCTTTCTAGGGGTAGCCAGTGGCAAATTCCTTGGATTTGTTGTTACATCTAAAGGAATTCACCTGGATCCAGAGAAATTCATATCATCCAAGAGATGCAACCTCCAAGAAATCTTAAAGAACTCAGAGGCTTATAAGGACGATTGTCATATATTCGGAGATTTATATCGAATCTTTTAGGAATCTGCCAGCCCTTCACCAAACTAATGAAGAAGGGAGTCTCATTTCTTTGGGACTGTGCTTGCCAAAAGCATTTAAAGAGATCAAGGAGTATCTCACACACCCACCCATTCAGGTAGCTCCAATATCAGGAAAACTTTTTTGTTGTATGTTCAAGCTATGAATTATTCTTTTGGAGGTTTAGTAGCTCAAAATAATAATCGAAACTATGAATAGGCAATCTACTACTTAAGTAGAAAAATGATCAGGGCAGAGCATTATTACAACCCAATCAAGAAGGAATGTTTAGCTTTAGTCTTCACCATTTAGAAGATGTGGCACTATCTTGTGGGGCAACGTATTTACATCATCTCCAAAGTTAATCCTTTGCGATTACTAATGACAAGGCCGTCTTCACTGAATTGCAGGTTAGCGAAATAGGCCATATTGCTTTCACAATACGAGATGCAATTCATGCCACAAAAGGCGATCAAAGGTCAAGTTGTCGCAGATTTCCTGATTGATCATCCAGTTTCAGGAACTTCAAAACTTTATGACAATCTCTCAGACGAGATTGTAGAAGTTATCTTAATCAATGTTTCCTCAGAAGAATTAATGTGGTAACTATTCTTTGACGGAGCGTCAAGGACAAGTCACAAGGGAAATATCATCGCAGGTGTAGGGGCAGTACTTATTTTCCCACATAATTACGTGATCCATCATGCATTCTCATTAACTGAGCCATGTTCCAATAATGTTTCGGAATATAATGCTCTCTTGATCGCTATGCAACTTGCTTAAGAGATTAGGGTTAAAAAGCACAAGGCATATGGTGATTCAAAGCATATGATCAACCAGGTTCTCAAGGAGTATGAAGTCTGACATGAAGACTTAGTGCCCTATCACAACGCCGCCATTGACATGGCAGAGAAGTTTAAAAACTTCTACATTGATCATGTACCACGTTAGCAAAATGCGCATGCAAATGCAATGGCATCCTCACTACTTCATTGGCCCTTCTAGTCGGAGCCATGGAGAGAGTACAGTCATGACTTATACCATTGCAAATTTGCCTTTGAAGATAGTAAAACGTCAAAAGGAGGCCTTCAAGTTAAAGAGGTTCTTGAGACTTCGACAAGTCTCAAACCTAGGGATTGGCATTTTTCTTACATTAACTTTGCCTTGTACGGCATATTACCCGACGGCCCTAAAGAGGTAGCTGTCATCAGAGGGATAGCTCCTTGGTTCTATTATAATGTGATCACGCAAATATTGTATCGCCAGTGGTATGATGGAATCTTACTACGATGCCTTTCACAGAAAAAGGGACAGGAGGTCCTCAAAGAAGCTCGTGATGGTACATGTAGAGCTCACCAACCCGATCCTAAGATCAGAGACCGGCTTCGAAGACTTGGCTATTATTTGTTAAAGATGATCCCTGAAGCTGTCCCTTCTACTAAGTGATGCCATGCCTATTAGATCCACAGTGACTTCGTCCATCAAGCACTAGGACATCTACATCCAACGTCCTCTTCATGGGCATTTGAGATGTAAGGAATGAAATCACCTAGAGGGGGGTGAATAGGTGATAAGGCTAATCTAAGAACTAAATGCGAAATTACAAAACTAATTTGCAACAACACTTAGTGCAACCAACGAGTGTAGCCGAATTCCCCGTGAAGGGCTCTGGACTAACTCCTCTTGATTCCTCTGAATAAGAGTTGAGGCGCTATATGAAGCTCTCGTGGTTAAGCACAAGTGAGGCACACAAGCAAACACAACCAAGCATATAGGAATAAGCAATATGAATCAATGCAAGGCACAACACAAGCATATATATGATATGGCGATATGAATAAATGCACAACACAAATAAAAAAGAGAGGGTTGAGAGTCAATTGATCAAACGCAAACAAGAAGATGTGTTTCGAGGTTCGAGCACCGAGCTCTACGTCCCCGCCTTCACCGAGAAGGATTTCCAATCCACTAGGAGTACCTAACTCCTCTCTCAACCAATACAACCTCCACCGAGGCAATACGAATGGTCTACCGAACACCGGAGTACCGAACTCAACAATACAACCAAATCCACCTCACCGAAGAGGGATACAAGCACAATCCACCTCCACCGAAGAGGGATACAAATACCAACCAACTCCACCTCACCAAGAGGGAGTAAACCTCAACCTCTACTAAAGAGGGAGCAACCACAAAGAAAAAGGGTTTATAACAAGGTGATCACAAAAGACCACAAACCAATTTTTCCACAAATAAAGATCCTATAGAATAGGATAGAATGATATAGCTCAAGTGAAAAACATGTGTTTTGATCAAAGAAATTCTCTTGGGAAAATACCAAATAGATATAGATTTTTAGATCAAGAAACTAATTTCCAAAACCTATTTTCTTTGAAATAAAACAAAACACTTTAAAAATAAATAAGATGGATCTTTTTGCTCTTAAACACTTTTGAAAACTTACTTTGAAAACCAGAGAATAGGGAAATTTTTGCTCTGAAAAATCTTGCCAAAATCCCAAAGAAATAGGGCTTAAATAGCCCTCCATCAAAAACTAGCCGTTGGGACCGTTTGTCAGTCCTGGCGGCTGGCGGTCGACTGGCCGGTCGACCGCCAACGGTCAAAAAAATGACCGTTGGCAGCCAGCGGTCGACCGGTCGATCGACCGTCAAAAAACAGAGAGCAAAGCTCTCTTGCCCGGTCGACCGCCCGGTCGACCGGCCCAAGTGCCTGTCCAACGTGCACAGCTTATGCACGTCGGTCGACCGCCCGGTCGACCGACTCTGGGGTCCGGTCGACCGGTCGGTCGACCGCCAGAGCCTGTCAGGCAGAAATCTAGGTCAGAAAAACTTATTAAAAAATATTCTAGTAAGTCCCATAAATCTTCTAAGCATCCACAAAAATAGTTTTATCATTTTTCATTGATATACAAACATGTGATAAAAATTTCAAGACAAATATCAAACATTTTGAACCATTTTTGTGTCTTACAAATATTTCTGAAAATCAAATCCTGTATTTTTCCAAACTTGTATTTTTCAATAGGAAATCTGATTTTTCTAAAACTCATCCAAATACAAAAACATGATATGTAAACAATTTGAAGCATGATGCATATGGATGGAAATCCAATATACATGAAACATATACATATCATAGTTTTTGTCTTTATTTCCAAAAATATGTTTTGTTAAAAAAACAAAACACCAAACCTCATGAATAAGCATCTCGACATAAGTTTGTCTTGGAAATTAAGCTTACATGTATATAGAATATATCTAATATACACTTAAACAAAATAAACTTGTATAGATTGTTGGCCCAAAGGCCTTCCACTCTAGTTTTGATGATGATTAACTCATGTAGTTATGTGTACTAATAATCTTGGGATTTTAGTTTCAGATCATTAATCAAGTTATTAGTTGGTGAAAGCTTCCACACATCTTTCACAAGTTGATTCAAGAGCCCGAGCGTCAAAGATCACATATAGCACTTGCTCGATGGATCAAGGAGTTTTAGGATCGAGTCGGCTTTGGAGTTTGCGCTCTACAAGAAGACTTCGGTACCATAGTTTAGTTTTGTGTTTAGATCAAAATTGTAAAGATTAGAAAAGTATGATAATGCTCAAGTTCACAACACACACGTTTCATGTTTTGAATATTGGTTTTTGGTTTTTCGGTTTTAGGTTTAACCGATCTTGTTTTTCATGAATGGATAGATCAAAACAAGTTTACATGGTTTAATGTATATATGATTTGTTCTATATACATGCATGCTTTAATTTCCTAGACAAACTTAGTTTTGACTCCCTTATTCATGTGTTATATGTTTTGGTATTTTTGACAAAACATATTTTGGAATTAATGACAAAAACTATGATATATATTTGTTTCATGTATATTGGATTTCTATCCATATGCATCATGCTTCGAAGTGTTTAAATATCATGTTTTGTATTTGGAAGAGTTTTGGACAAAACGTATTTTCTATTAAAAATTCAAGTTTTAGAAAATACAGTTTTTGGTTTTTGGTAAAAATGATAAGACACAAAAATAGTTCATATTGATTGATATTTGAGCTAAACTTTTTACCACATGTTTATAATATCAATGTAAAATGATAAAACTATTTTTGGTGATTTTTAGAAATGATAAAAGAATTTTTAAATATGTTTCTAACCTAATTTTCTGTTCCAGGCTTCAACCAAGTCGACTAGTAACCTGACTAGTCGACTAGGGCTGAGGTCGGTCGACCGGGCCAGTCGACCGACGTGCACAAATCTGTGCACGTTTGGCAGCTTTGGGACAGTCGACCGGGCTGAGAGCAGAGCTCTCTGTTTGTTTCGGTCGACGACGGTAGCTGCCAACGGCAAAAATTGACCGTTGGGCGGTCGACCGGACCGGTCGACCGGCAGTGGTATTTTGGCCAAATCTGCTGCCAACGGCTAGTTTCCAGATTTGTCTATAAATACCCCATTTGCAAGAGTTTTTCTCTAAGATTTTTTGTGCGAATTTTTCCCTACTCTCTGGTGTTTTCACAACAATTAAAAGAGGTTTTTGGATTCAAATTGAACAATCTTTTTGGTGTTTTTATTAGGGTTTGAAAAACCAAAGAAAAGGGATTTGGAAAAAATTTTTTGTTTGAACTTCACTATCTTCATCTCTATTTTTTTCCAAAGATTTTCTTTGAGTTGCTGATTTCAAATCCCTTGGTTTTCTCCACACTTGAGCAATAATCTACTATCTTCTCTATAGGATCTTTGTGTGTGAGAAAAGAGATTGTTTGTGGTTGTTGTTGAACCACCAAGTTGTAAACCCTCTACACTTTGCTTTGTGCTTTTCCCTCTTGGGTTGAGGAGGTTGTTTGTGCAAGTGGTTTGTATCCCTCAAGTTGTGAGGTGATCCTTGCTTGGTTTTGTCCTAATCCCTCGGGTTGTGAGGTGATTGTTTGTTGGCTTGGAGTTGTGCCTCAAGGAGGAGGTTGTGTTTGTAAGGAGAGGAGTGGGTACTCCTTGTATTGTGATTGCCCCAAATCCTCGGTGGAGGTTCCCTTTATGGGAGTCCTTTGTGGACAAGCTAGTGGACTTAAAATCCTTCTGGGTGAAGGCGGGGATGTAGAGCTGGGTGCTCGAACCTCAAAACATATCTTGGTGTTTGCGCTTGTTCATTGACTCTTACTCTCTCTCTCTCTCTTTACTTTGTGCCCTGCATCTATTCATATTGCTCATACATACTTATATACTTGGCTTGGTTGTGTGCATCTCTTGTTGAAATTGCAAATTAGTTTTTAATTCCGCATTGAGTTAACTAGATTAGCATAATCACCTATTCACCACCCCTCTAGGTGATATTTCAATTGGTATCAGAGCTAGCGCTCCTGATATTTAGGTTTAACCACTTAGGAGTGAGATCTTGGTTTGCTAATCTTCATTTGCATTGTTCATTTGCACTCATTTAGTTTGCTCTCATGGATAGCCCTCCTATGTTTGACCATATTAGACTTGATGCTTGGAAGGCCAATATGAGTAGCCATTTGAAAAGACTAGGACATCTAGTTTATCAAGCCTCCACTATGGAATCATTCCCCAATAGTAGCAAGCATAAGAAGGCAAATGCATTAGCACTTAGAACACTTAGAGCACCTCTAGGTGAACATCTTTTACCCGTGTTTAATCATTATGACTCGGCTTTTGCAGTTTGGAGCTTATTGACGTCTCCCGAGCTTCCAAGGATTATCAACAAGATGAGGAGATCTAAGAGAGAAAAGTCCGAAGAGCATTGCTTCATGGTCCAAGGGAAAAACTCCCTTGAGGTACAATCGGACACTCAATTAGATGATAGCTCTAGTTCCTATTGCCATGGTTGTTTTGAAGTTCAAACTTTAAATTTGGAACTTGCTCAAAAGCTTGAGAATTTATTGAAAAAACACAATCTTTTGAAAGAGGACAATCTTGTTTTGAAAATGAATTAAAGGATTTGTGTTCTAATTTTGAATTGGTTTTGCAAGAAAAGGGAGAGATCACTAGTGAACGTGACTCACTAAGATCTCAACTAGACCTTGCCCTTGATGAGATTGAGATTTTGAAAAACAAAAATGATTGTAATGATGTTGTGAAGCACAATGAGGTTTTATCTTCTAAATTGGATTTTGTTTTAAAAGATAACCTTGTTTTGAAAAATAAAATTGATTCAATTACAAAAGAATTGAATTTCGTTTTGAAGAAAAATGAATCTTTACAAAATGAGATTGATATTCATGTTTGTCATGCTAGTGTAGCTTCTTGTTCTAGCACTCCTATTGCATGCTCCACTTTGTCTTCCACTATTGAAAAAGATATAAATATTTTGAAGAAAAGTGTTGAATGTTTGGGCTCCACTTTGAGCCAATGCACCTTGAATCATATGCGGTTGGAAACCTTGGTTCGCAAGAAACAAGGTCCATCTTTACATGCTTTCCACGGTCACTACCATCGCACGTATGCTCATGCGTACACATGTACACATTGTGGCCGAAAAGGCCATCTTGCTAGATTTTGTTATGATCGTATCTATCATGAAAATTTAGCAACTAATCTTGTTTGGGTTAGAAAGGATACTAACCCCCGTGGACCCACAAAGAAATGGGTACCAAAGACAACCTCTATACCTTTTGATGTAGGTGGGAGCTCTCGCAAAACGTGAGAGTGTTGGTGCCTTGGAGTGGATGCGTTCCGTGCCTAAAGAGAACCATTTGGATGCTTCACTCTCAAGGAGTTTTGGTGGGAGGACCACCGTGGTTTGAAAAATTAGAGATGCACCTTCATCGGTTTTGGTATCATTCTCCAACTCCCGTTTTTATTTGCATGCTTTTCATATTCATCTATTTATAGCATGCCATGGTTTATTGTTCATTATGCTTATGTCATGTTGATTAGATTAGTGTTATACATGTTTAGTTACTCGAACACCCATGTTTTATATGGATCTACATTTAGTGTTCTCACCTTGTTTTAACTAACATGTATGCCCTAGATCTAATGCACATGCATTTACATAATGACCATTTGGATGTTTATGATTTTTTGTTTTAATGAATCATGTTTTATTGTTTCATGATTAGTATGATGTTTGCCATGTCTATTAGACTTATGCTTTACATGATTAGTTGTTGAGACACCCATGTTTAGTATGGACCCATATTTTGTGTTCTCCTTATGTTTTTGGCTATCATGTTAATCATAGATCCAATGCACATGTCTTTGTCATATGACCTTTTGTTTTAATAATTCATGTTTTGATTATCATGTTTATCATGTTGGATTATGATTCCCGTTTTGTGCTTCATAATTTGAATATGCGTTTAGATGTTAGTTTTCATTAAGACTAGGATTTATACTTGTACATATAATGGGCTACAAATAAATCTTTATATATGTTTGTGCTTGAATGCCTATTTGTGCCCATTAGATGTGCTAGTATAGTCTAGTTTTGATGATTCATACATTTTAACCTATATTCCTAATTTGGATATGTTTTCATGAACAAGTGTCTTTAACTTCATGTATATGTTTATCTTGTCCAAACTATTGATTATACATGTACATCCTTGAGCCACGTGCCTTCATGCATATACCCTTGTGGACTCATTGTGTTTAGGATATGTATGTATACTTTAGTTTGTACATGACATACATATGCCTTGAAATTTAAATCGTTTGGATGAATTTCATGTTTTTAAGATGATTTCAATTGGTGATTTCACATCTTAAATGAAAATCTAGTTTTTCACGTTTTCAAGGAATTTCATATGGGCCTAATTGAATATTTTCATGATTGATATGTGTCACATTATACTTGTACACTCACTTTATTAGTTTACTCATGATTTGTTTTCATGAGAATTTGAATGGACTTTATGGATTTTGAGTGTTTAGTGATCATGTGATTTACATGTGTTTCATGAAAAATAATTTTGTTTTATTCCTTGATTGAAGGATTTTGTACTAGTTTTAAAAGTTTTTTTTATAACTAGTTCGTATTCTTCACTATGGTAGAGATTTTCAAACAAAGCTTATTTTCAAACCAATTTTGAAAACCCCTACCCTTAATGGGAGGATGGATGGGAGATCATGTTCATGCATGCTTTATAATGAAAATCATTTAAATCTTGAACCATGATTGGGAGGTATAGTTATATGAGGTATACATTTGATATTATTGTTATTTTAATTGGTATCATTGAATTCTTTCAATTGGTATCAATCTTGACATTTCTTGTATACTCATATATATTTTGTATGTATGCAAGCTTTCTATTCCAAGAATATCAATTTCTATTTGTATCTATTTTTCATACATATATATGTTTTATTTGTGCTTATTATATCCCTATATCTTTAAGCACAAAATCTTGTTTATGCTAGTGCTTGAGTTTCAATTTTGTTTCAATTGATTACTTTTAAATTGGTATCAAGCCTATGCATCATTTTAGTTTGTATTTCATAAAGGGGGAGAAAATTTGATTTTGTCTTTCAATTGGTGATTTCTCAATTGGTATTTGATTCCCACTCCTTACTTTATGATTGAAAATTTCAAATTGGTATCATATGTTCAAAATGAAAATTACTTACAATTGGTATCAAAATTTTTGTGTTTAGACATTCAAAATTTATTATATTTAATTTCAATTGATATCAAGATGTTTCATGTGTTTTTGCTTAAAATTGGTATCAATATTTTGTTTGTTTCCGTTCAATTGGTATCAAAATGCTATTCTTTGACATATTTTCAATTGGTACCTCTAATTGACTTTGGTTTTGTTTTAGACAAAAAGAGGAGAAAATATTATTGTTTTTATTCATTGTTTCGAATAAAAAGGGGGAGAAATATTTATTGATTTTTCTATTGATTTGGTTTTGCTTTTACCCCTTATTAAAGATTGACTCTTTGTATTAAAAAGAAAGAAGACTTTGTTTTGCTTTGGTTTTTACCTTTTTGTTGATGATTGACAAAAAGGGGGAGAAGAATTTGAGTTTATATATGCATGTTTTTGTTTTGCATATATTAAGTTTAATTTAGTTTAATTTTAATTGGTATCTAAAGCATGTTTTGTGATTGGATGTTTTGTAATTGGTATCTAGAGTGTAATTTAGAGTGTAATTGGTATCTAGAGCATGTTTTGTTTTAATTGGTGTTTTGTTTTAAACATTTCATTGGAATTGGGTGTTTTGTTTTGGTATTGGTATCTAGAGCATTGTTTTGTTTTAAACATTTCATTGGTGTCTAGAACCCTTTATTATTTATGCATTTATATGCATTCATGTTTAAGAGCCTTTATTGCATACCATTTATTGTTTATTTTTTATGCATGAGTTAAGGGGGAGCTTCTTTGAAGCTTAACTTTAATCCATGCATATATAACTCCATGAGTTTTGTCATCATCAAAAAGGGGGAGATTGTTGGCCCAAAGGCCTTCCACTCTAGTTTTGATGATGATTAACTCATGTAGTTATGTGTACTAATAATCTTGTGATTTTAGTTTCAGATCATTAATCAAGTTATTAGTTGGTGAAAGCTTCCACACATCTTTCACAAGTTGATTCAAGAGCCCGAGCGTCAAAGATCACATATAGCACTTGCTCGATGGATCAAGGAGTTTTGGGATCGAGTCGGCTTTAGAGTTTGCGCTCTACAAGAAGACTTCGGTACCATAGTTTAGTTTTGTGTTTAGATCAAAATTGTAAAGATTAGAATAGTATGATAATGCTCAAGTTCACAACACACACGTTTCATGTTTTGAATATTGGTTTTTAGTTTTTCGGTTTTAGGTTTAACCGATCTTGTTTTTCATGAATGGATAGATCAAAACAAGTTTACATAGTTTAATGTATATATGATTTGTTCTATATACATGCATGCTTTAATTTCCTAGACAAACTTAGTTTTGACTCCCTTATTCATGTGTTATATGTTTTTGTATTTTTGACAAAAAATATTTTGGAATTAATGACAAAAACTATGATATATATTTGTTTCATGTATATTAGATTTCTATCCATATGCATCATGCTTCGAAGTGTTTAAATATCATGTTTTTGTATTTGGAAGATTTTTGGACAAAACGTATTTTCTATTCAAAATCCAAGTTTTAGAAAATACAGTTTTTGGTTTTTGGTAAAATGATAAGACACAAAAATAGTTCATATTGATTGATATTTGAGCTAAACTTTTTACCACATGTTTATAATATCAATGCAAAATGATAAAACTATTTTTGGTGATTTTTAGAAATGATAAAAGAATTTTTAAATATGTTTCTAACCTAATTTTCTGTTCCAGGCTTCAACCAAGTCGACTAGTAACCTGACTAGTCGACTAGGGCTGAGGTCGGTCGACCGGGCCAGTCGACCGACGTGCACAAATCTGTGCACGTTTGGCAGCTTTGGGACGGTCGACCGGGACGGTCGACCGGACTGAGAGCAGAGCTCTCTGTTTGTTTCGGTCAACCGGGCCGGTCGACCGGTAGCTGCCAACGAGCAAAAATTTACCGTTGGGCGGTCGACCGGACCGGTCGACCGGCAGTGATATTTTGGCCAAATCTGCTGCCAACGGCTAGTTTCCAGATTTGTTTATAAATACCCCATTTGCAAGAGTTTTCTCTAAGATTTTTTGTGCGAATTTTTCCCTACTCTCTGGTGTTTCACAACAATTAAAAGAGGTTTTTGGATTCAAATTGAACAATCTTTTTGGTGTTTTTATTAGGGTTTGAAAAACCAAAGAAAAGGGACTTTGGGAAAAATTTTTGTTTGAACTTCACTATCTTCATCTCCATTTTTTTGCCAAAGATTTTCTTTGAGTTGCTGGTTTCAAATCCCTTGGTTTTCTCCACACTTGAGCAATAATCTACTATCTTCTCTATAGGATCTTTGTGTGTGGGAAAAGAGATTGTTTGTGGTTGTTGTTGAACCACCAAGTTGTAAACCCTCTACACTTTGCTTTGTGCTTTTCCCTCTTTGGTTGAGGAGGTTGTTTGTGCAAGTAGTTTGTATCCCTCAAGTTGTGAGGTGATCCTTGCTTGGCTTTGTGCTAATCCTCGGGTTGTGAGGTGATTGTTTGTTGGCTTGGAGTTGTGCCTCAAGGAGTAGGTTGTGTTTGTAAGGAGAGGAGTTGGGTACTCCTTGTATTGTGATTGCCCCAAATCCTCGGTGGAGGTTCCCGTTGTGTGAGTCCTTTGTGGACAAGCTAGTGGACTTAAAATCCTTCTGGGTGAAGGCGGGGGTAGAGCTGGGTGCTCGAACATCGAAACATATCTTGGTGTTTGCGCTTGTTCATTGACTCTTACTCTCTCTCTTTACTTTGTGCCCTGCATCTATTCATATTGCTCATACATACTTATATGCTTGGCTTGGTTGTGTGCATCTCTTGTTGAAATTGCAAATTAGTTTTTAATTCCGCATTGAGTTGACTAGATTAGCATAATCACCTATTCACCCCCCCTCTAGGTGATATTTCATAGATACTATCTATTCATGAAAATCAATATCGGTTAAATCAAAAACCGAAAAACCAATATCCAAAACATGAAACGTGTGTGTATTGTGAACTTGAGCATATCACACTATCTAATCTTTACACATGGATCTAAAACACAAACTAAACTAGGATACCTAAGTCTTCTTGACGATCTCCATCTTCAAGTTGACTCGATCTAAAACTCCGTGATCCACCGAGCTAGACTCCAATGAGTGCTATATATGATCTTTATGCTCGGGTTCTTGAATCACCATGTGAAAGGCTTCAAAACTCCTTTGTTGAAGCTAATCACCAACTAATATCTTGATTAATGATCTGAAACTAAACATCACAAGATTATTAGTAAACATAACTACATGAGTTAATCATCATCAGAACTAGAGTGGAAGGCCTCTGGGCCAATAATCTCCCCCTTTTTGATGATGACAAAACTCATGGAGTTATGTATGCATGGATTAAAGTTAAGCATCAAGGAAGCTTCCCCTTAACTCATGCATAGCAATAAACAATAAAATATACAAGGAATATTAAACATGATAATGCATAGACATGCATAAAACAGGATTTTGAAGCCAAATACAAAAACATGCTCTTGATACCAAACATGAAATGCATCAAAACAAGCTCTTGATACCAATTAAAACAACAAACTAAAAAAAAACTAAAACTAAAAAAAACTATGTTTCTAGATAAACAAAACATGCATATAAAACATGCATATAAACTCAAATAATTCTCCCTCTTTTTGTCAATCATCAACAAAGGGGTTTAAGTAAAAACCAAACAATGTTCTCCCCCTTTTTGTTCGAAACAAAGAATCAATAAGGGGTCACAGCCCTAATTTGTTTTTATTTTTAATTCTTATTAAACAACATTTTGAATTTTCTCAATAAAACAAATCAAATTATTTTTAAAGATACCAATTGAAAGTAAATAAGGCATTGATACCAATTGTGAGAAAATAAATAAAATCTTGATACCAATTGAAGGAAATAGATCAATAGATACCAATTGAAAGTAAACAAAATCTTGATACCAATTGTGAATATTTGTCATTTAGAACATATGATATCAAAATAAAATCAGTTTTCAACATAAAATGTGGGAGTAGAAATCAACGGAAAACAAAATACCAATTGAAAATAAAATACGAATTTTCTCCCCCTTTATGAAATACCAAATAAAACGATGCATAAGCTTTTTTAAGATACCAATTGAAAACTCATTAATAGAAACATGATAGTCATTAAACATTCATGCTTTGCGTGATCAAAAATTTGTGCTCAATAATATAGGGATATAGTAAGCAAAAATAAAACATGTATAGGTGTATGAAAAATGAGTACCAATCAAAATAGATGATACCAAATGAAAGCATACATACACAAAAACAATATATGAGTATATAAAAATGTCAATATTGATACCAATTGAAAAGATCCAATGATACCAATTGAAACAATAATAATATTAAGTATATACCTCATATCATCTACCACCCTTTATATGCACAAGTTAAAAGATTTTCAATATAAAGCATACAAGGCATGGACTCCCATCCAACCACCCTTAGAAGGTAGGGGTTTTCAAAATGGGTTTGAAAATATTGTATGAAAACTCTACTATGACGAAGAATATGAACTAGTTAAATGAAAAACTTGTAAACTAGTACGAAATCCTTCAAGCAAGGAATAAAAACAAAATATTATATTTCATGAAACACATGTAAATCACATAGTCACTAAACACTCAAAGTCTATAAAGCCCATATCATGCTCATGAAAACAAAGTCAGGAGAAAACAATAAGTAGGTGAGTGTACAAGGTATATCTGAAAACATATAATCATGAAAATAGACATTCAAGCTCTAATTTCTCAATACATGAAAAATCATCAAAACTCGATTTCTTCAAGGCATATGTATGTCAAGTGTAAACTAAGGTATACATACATATCCAAAACATAACGAGTCCACAAATGTATATGCATGAAGGCACGTGGCTCAAAGGATGTATATGCATAATCAATAGTTTGGACAAGATGGACATATACATGAAGTTAAACATGGAAAACATGAAAATCGTCAAAACTAAATTTCATTAAAAAACAATATATACTTTAAGGCATATGTATGTTTTGACAAAACAAGAAGTGTACATACATATTCCTAAACATAATTGAGTTCATAATAAAGATTTGCATGAAAAGCAAATGACTCAAGGGGTATACATGTATATCTTAAAGTTTGACAAAACAAACATATACATGAAGTGAAACCACATGATCATAATACATGTCCAAAATGGGGAATACAAGTTGAAATGCATTAATCATCAAAACTAGACTATACTAGCACATCTAATGGGTACAAATAAGCGTTCAAGTGCAAACATATAAAAAAATTATTTGTGGCCCACTATATGTACAAGTATAAATCCTAGTCTTAATGAAAACTTAACATTTAAACATATATTCAAAGCATGAAGTATAAACGAGACATAAATCAACATGATAAACATAAATATGATCATTATGTAAATCCACATGCTATTAGAATTATGATATGCATAATAGCTATACAATGGTGAGAACACAACATATGGGTCCATATAAACATGGGTGATCTCAAATGCTATGTATGTATGTTAATGATCTAATAATCATGGCATTTA